>JARFOC010108841.1:0-11823 GCA_031763485.1 Osmoderma eremita | reverse complement strand
GAAAACACTGAATCATTGCTAATTTAACCGAATCTGTAGCATTAATAATAAGAAAGTTAGCAATAGTGCCCGAAATTTTTGAACACCCTGTGTATTGGAAACGGTTAAAGCTATCGGAATACGGTTTCGCCAGTCGACAAAACCTGGGGCACTTAAAGTAACTTTACTATCTTTTGTTTCGGTTGTAGTTCCGTATTCATCCTTTATTTACTCTATACTCTTCGACTGTTGATCGGCTTGCTGTTACATCTACGAACAAATCTAGATACGCTTCTCTTATATGGTGCAATACCAACACATGCACTGTAATCAATGAACGAACAGGTTGCAAATCACATGGAACGAACCTATTGTAATCTGTAATTTGATGCACCACTACTCGTGCGCAATCAACAGAAATGTGTTACAAAACAATGAAAGGCCTTATCTACATATTTCACATTGTAATATCTGCAACAATATTATTTCATTGGTGCAGTTTACTTCATTTTTCATTTTTTCAACTTTTGCTAGCTGATTGCATGCTACGAAATATTGAATTTTAGACACATATTTTTTGCTACCATGAATAATTCCTACAATTTCCTGTAGTAAATACAATCATTTTGTCATAAAATAAATTATTCAGAACAATGTTACCTGCCACCAGACTTGGAATAGATATAATATTTGTTCAATGATTGGAGCTGTACAACAAGGCCACGTAATTTCATTGTCATTCTATTCGGATAATATACATATGTAATGTGATACATGTACATATGTATGAATGCATTATGTGCAACATACTTAGATGTATATACATATATAGGGTGTTCAAAAATTTCGGGGCACTATTGCTAACTTTCTTATTAATGCTACAGATTCGGTTAAATTAGCAATGATTCAGTGTTTTCAGTGTTGATTAAGGTGCAATTGAGAAAAAAGCAATTGAATGATGCGTTTTTAAGATAATTTAAAATTATCCTCTTAATCATTTTACGCCGTTGGCGGCACTGCATAGGTTTCCAAACAAATCACTTCATAAAAGCAATCTTTGATAAATTATTGCTGTGTCAAACTAGCCCCCCCATGCTCGGGGCTACTTTAACATGGCACTGTTTTGTATTAAATGTTAACTTAGTATCATTTAGGGGATAGTTTAACACCAAATTGATTTTTGTTTTTATTTTAAAACATTTTGGCGATTAAACATTAAAAGGAAAGGTGGTTAAGCTAGGATATATTTATTAAAGTTTATAAAGTGCGAAAAGCAACTGAATAACGTTAATGTTAATAAAAGGAAAAATAAAATTTTAAAAAAATTACGTTGGTTTCGACCTACATATCATCACCATCCTCACATCTTGGACATTCATACCGCGGATTCGTGAAACCTTTGTTACAATTTCCGCAAACCCACTTCTTGCAATTGACGCAGCAAATCCAATCCTTTCCAACATAATGTTGAAAGTTACACAGGCAGATCGACACAGGTTATCGTCTTGTCCTACTTCGTCGTGCTCTTTTCTTTTCTCTTTCTCATTCTTCTGATTGGAGGATGAATTTGACACCCAATTTATGAGGGAAAGGTCGTCATCCGAGGAGTATAGCGGACTTGTAGGGCGAGCTGTACCTACTAGAAGTGGCTTGATGCAGAACTTCCCCCTGAGTTTGATTCTTGGAATTTTCAAGTGAAATGCGATTGCCTGCCTTTGTGGTCAATTTCTTGCCTCTGCTATAACGCACTATTCTCATCAAAGCCCCTAGATTCTCTCAAATATTCAAGTAAAGTGGCGTCTAAAATTCTACCAGTATTGGTTTCTTCGGAAGGAAGTCTGTCTATAACTACATTAAGGTTAAATGGATACAGGCCAGTTCCTCTTGTAGCAGCCAGTCAATTTCTGGCGGCAGAACTATTTGTAAAATCAACACTTGGAACATTATTTTCCCACTGTGATACATCCTTGCCGTGTTTGGTTACAAACTTCTCGAACACACCTCGTATATCTGCTTTAGTCAGCGGAAATCCCCAATCTCTTCCAGTTTGTGCCATCAATTCTTCTTCGACTTTAGACAAAACGGTTGGATGTCCGGGATTATCTTCATGATAACATTGTCTTTTTTCTACTAGGTATATGATTCACAGGAAACTAACTGGTACATATTTTTTTTCGATATTACATTCGTACACATAAAATCTATAATTTAAAGAAAATAAATAAACAATAAAATATAAGCAGCCGTCAAGTAACATGTTAAGTTAAAATCGCAAAAGTGGTTATAATAATAAAAATTATACTCATTCTTAGTCCCATATTTTACAGACTGATTGTAAATGATTGAAGATCAAGTTGAAATTTCTCTGCTAAATTTTTGCCACGTTGGCAACTTGTTCAATTAATTATATTGCAAACACGGTTAAATATATTGTAGATTTTAATAAATATATACTTTTTTCTTCAATACTTCCTTTTATTTTCTATCACCTTCACCTTATTGTAGATATTCAGCCTGTCGTGCTTGTATAACTCGCTCAAGAGCGCTGTTTTAGTCCAATTTAGGGTCAGTGATTTTCAAAATATAAAATTTCAGATATTAACGAAATGCCTCGAGATGAAACCGTGTTCATCTTTCCTCTCATCGTGACGAGCGTCTAATACGATACCGTCATCCTTTACCTTCACGGGGTTTATTCTGGGTTAAAGTGCCGCACATCCAAGTTAATTGTGTACAGGAGGCCATGCAAACAGGAGAGAAATAACAGGAGTTCAATTGTCAGTTTCAAAATTATCAAATAATGTGTTTGATTAGGGTTAGCCCTTGTCAAGACTACCCTGAAGATGCTAGCAAATGAAAACGATAGATAATAATAATAATAATAATATTTATTGAGTTCAGTAGACCAAATTTGGTATAGGACAAGTTACAACTCTTATGTATACTAATTACTCGGCATTATTAAAATTAAAGTATTCCTCTAAAGAGTAGAAGACATTTTCTAATAGAAAGCCCTTGAGGTTACGCTTAAACAAGCTGTATCTCATTGCCTTGATATAATCAATCAATCAAACAAAGACGGAAATAATCAAAATCATAACTCAGTTTATATTTTCATCATTGTACAAGGATATATAGTACCCAAAATAGGTCAAGATAATTGATCCTGGAGTCATTTGTATTAAAAAGTGTTTTCGGTAAAGGTAATTAATAATAATACATATTGTAAGCGAATTTGGGATTTGAATAATGCCTCTTCTTTTATGCTGAATCTAAAAAGATTCAGGCGAAGAAAAAGTGATGAATTGGAGCGTGCTCGAAGGTTGATTTTTCATTTTAACCTACATTTTTTAAGAAGTCTGTCATCGTAAAAGGTACATGTAATCCTCTAACAGTTCCCATTTTAATTTTTTGCATCGTTACCAGGAGTGCGATTAGACTTACGTACTTACGTCTCTGCTTTCATCTTTTTACCAAAATGTCTTGATATTATTCACTGAATTCTTTCCAGGCGTGTTTCTGTCTAGGTTCCGTTCATTTTGGTTTTGAATTTGCTTGCTAATTTGTGATTATCGACTTGTGTTTGAGAATATATCGGCCCTGCAAATTTTTTTTTGTGAGGTAGTTTTCCTCTGATTCCAATTAGCCAGTTGTTATAGATAACAACTTGGCAACGTCGAGAATTATTTTGGCCAGTCTATCATTGTTTATTCTGAGAGTATGACTTCGTCAATCTTCTTTTTCCGAAAGTTTTCGAAATTTTAGAATACTGATTAAAACTGATAAGACTTGTGGTGCGTTCAGGTTAGATTGTCACTTCAAAAACTATTATAAACAAGACGACCTAAGCGCGCTTCGTAAGCTAATAATCTGGTTATAAAAATTCCTATTTCGTACCATATGTTTTCTCCTATTTTCTGCCAAAATGGAAGTATTGACACGGAATATCTTGATACAAGCATTCCTCCCTACATACTGCCTAAGGTTATACGTTATATATTGGTTCAACTTGCCTTTCTATACGAAAAGATTTATATTCTATAGCACACTGTTATATTTGTTACCACTTCGTGCCAGGAAACAAAAGCGTTTCAACCGAGTCACTGATTCGTACCACGCAATGTTTACATTGAGGAAATGCGCGTCAGAAATGTGTAATAGCAGATTTTGATTTGTATTGATTTGATATGTACATATACATACAGTGTCGGCCAGAGAAATAAGATCTTAAAACTAAACAGACATTTATTGATTAAAAGTAATGAATTTGTAAAAAAAGTAAGATACCGTATTTATTCTAATAGGCGCGGCGGCGTTTAATCATTTAGGGCATCTATCTTTGCGGCGTTTAAAAGAGGTGGGGCATTTATTAGAGTGCAGCGTTTATTTCGAATTAAATCCTCATTTTTATTCTTTTGCTATCCATCTCAGAACAATTGTATTGCAACTTAGTTTTGATACAAAACGACATCGTTTTCGTATCACATACGGAATTCGATCTGAATGTGGTTAACAGGGATTCCCCCATCTATTCGACGTTGATAGTGCGCACTTTGCATAAAGATGCGACATTTATTAGAGTGCGGCGTTTATTTCATTCGGCATTATTTTCTTGCGGCGTCTATTAGAATGCGGCAGTTATAGGAATAGCGGCGCCAATTAGAATAAATACGGTAACGTATTTCCTGTTTCTAGATTAAAGTGATAATGATAGCACGAACAGTAAAATGATAATTGACGACAGATGAATAATTAATTGGATAGCCTTTCCTGGTAACAACAGTTGAACATCTTTTGCGCATGTTTTTTTAAAATCAAATTGACGATAAAATGTAATTTTCTGTACCATATCAAATATCTTGTACAATTGACTACAATTAGTTTAAATTTTGTAAATGTTTATGCCTTGTAACCCGTCCTACATTTTCCAGAGAGACTCTATAAGGTCGCGCCATTATTGCCGAAAGAACAACGCGCGATGCTGATGTATGACGTCACCGTCGATAGGTGGTAAATACATCAGTCGCTTCTTTTAACTCTGTAATGGAACGGTACAATTTAAAATATTTTTATTTAAATAGAATAGAAAGTTTAATGTTAGTGCAGTTTTGGAAAGCTTTAAGTTGATGTTATTAAATTATCCGTTATATATTGTAAAAAGGAGTTGTGTGGATTGGACGAAAAGCGATAGAAGAGTAGCGGGGAAGCCTATAGCGAGAGGACACGAGCTATCAGGCGGGACGTCGCTTTTGACATTTCGTCAGTTTGATAATACGTCAAAATAAATTAAATTAAGTCAGTCAGGTGATTTAACTGACTGGGATAATTCGCAGGAGGCGATATATCAATTTTGACATTACGGAAAAAAAATGAAAAATAAAAGTCATTCAAGGGACAATTCTTGACCTGCCTGGGGGTGTTACTCAGTTTAGAGTCAGGCGACATTACATTACGCGACCGCTACTACCACTTCATTAAAAGCCGTCGTCGATCCAGAAACGAGAAAGATATCGCTAATCAGTAAAAGTTAGAAGTGAAGCAGTTGTTCGTGAGTCTGTTAGATAAAGAGCACGAAGACCAGGAAGTATTCCACTGGTGTATCTAGGAAGCAATCAAGGAGGTGCTGGCTGTACCAAACCCCAACTCCCGGTCCAATTTGATGATAAACCATTTTCTAAATTTAAGTTTATTGTAAGAGTACCGTTATAACTCCCATTTTAGTATGAAGTATTAATTTTAGTTGTTATTATTGTAAAGGGATTCCGGTTGAAAGAGGATGCCAGTCATGAACTGAGCCTTTGGTCACACCCCATGGAAAAATGAAATTTTGAAAGGAAAAATCACCTATAATTTTGCATATTTAAAAATCTCGTGGTGTAATACTTTCAGTTCGCTCATTGGCAACCTGAACAGGTTAAATCTTGTAGATCATTAAGTTTGTTCCCTATGCCGTCTAAAATGTTTAAAAAGCTCTTCCTCGTAAGACTTAAGTCAAGTAAATAAACAGGAACCTAAGGGTAAGGGGTACTGCTCAGGAGCATTTTTAGACATTGGCCAGGCCTTTGATAGGGTGTGGCATGATGGACTACTATTTAAACTGAAAAAAAGGCTTCCCTCCCAGTATTTTATGATCCTCAAATCATACCTAAGGGATAGGCATTTTCTAGTGAAACACGAAGATGAATATACAGACCTATTTACTATTAATGCAGGCGTTCCACAGGGTAGTGTGTTTGGTCCGGTTCACTACTTACTATAGACGTCTGATCTGCCCACAACCCGAGTGACAACGGATCCCCCTTTTACTGACGATACTGTGATCTTGGCTGCCCATACTAATCCAACAGCGGCATCAAGAAACTTGCGAATTAATATAAATAAAATTGAAATCCGGTTTAAGAAATGGCGAATCAAAGGCAACGAAACAAAATCCGTATATGTTTCACAATGAAACGAGATAAGTACATGCCCATCGGTTATACCAAACGAATGCTAGCTACCACAAGCTGAATGTGCTAGGTATCTCGGTATGCATTTGGACAGAAGATTAACATGGCGCAAGCATATCTCCCCAAAGCGCAAACAACTTAGATTAAAACTACACAAGATAAGATGTATTGGCTTATCGAACGAAAATCAAAATTAACTTTGAACAATAAACTACTACTTCTTAAAGCCGCCCTTAAAGCAGTATGAACATATGGTATCCAGCTGCGGGGAACAGCTGCCGACTCCAATATCGAAATTCTCGAGAAATTCTAGAATATACTCCAAGATATGTGCTCAACTTCGTCATTCAGCGTGATATGTCAGTGCTATCCATTAAGGAAACAATTAAAGAGTACAGCGAACGTTACCAAGAGAGGCTAATAATACATCCTAATGTGGTGGCTAGCCAACTTGTGCAGCGGGATGGTACACGAAGGCTTAAGAGGTTCAATCTGTTAGATCTTCTGAACAGGTTTAACTAGACATTAAGTTCTCACTCATCCTATAGACGACGTATGTAGTAATTTAGCCTACAATTTAATAAGCAAAGCGATTACTGAATTTCCTTTGGCCTTTTGTTATCGGTGGTAATGGTTGAGGTTCGGACATTGGGCGGACTAGTAAGGGACAGGAATTTGCCTGTTTTGCAAGCCGTATTGGTGATTGGTTAGTGATGGGAAGTTATTATCAGCGTAATAAGGGTTCATTATATTCTTCAAAACGTTTTTGTATAAATGCTGGTCCATTATGCTTGTTACTCAAAAATGCCGCATGTCTTATTTCCATGGCCATCAGTGTATATACATCGGAGAAACAGTAGCTACCTCTTGCCGCAAATACGTAGCAAATCGCCTCGTCGCCTTTATAATATTGAAAATTATTTTATCGACAGTCGGAATTTCACCGACACAAAGGGGCATCGATAATAGTAGGATTTTCGCTACCGTTTCCTGTGGAACGGATTTGCTTGCCTACCGATTTAGAAATATTCAGCGTGAAAATAAACGAACCGCGCGCCCCGCTTGGGGCTTTGAAAAGCGAGGCGAATGGAGTTAGCGACTCTGAACTATGACTGCGGAAAGCGGAAACGGCTTATCCGTGGAATTGTTTCGGGCAAGGGTTTCGCCGTGGAAATCCGGATAGAATTCTACGGGCGATGAATGAAGCAGTGTCTTTAGAGATTTTCCATTGCGCTCTTCTAATGTGTTTGTTATTTGTGTTTGTTTATTATGTCTCGATAATTTTCTTTTTTAAAAATTCCTTGAATTCGATGCAGATCCACGACACCATTAAAGGAAAATGAACCCCACACAAGCACAGAACCATCTCCATGCTTAAAAGTTGGTGCAACAGCATCCTTTCGCCAGGTCTCCTAACAAAAGTGCGCCGATTACTACCGAATACTTGAAATTTGCGTTCGTCCGTCCATAGCACCTTTGACCACATATCCATGTCCCAATCTTTATGCTGTTTGACTCATTCCAATCGTTTCTTACGGTTTTGAGGTCGTAGTAATGGTGTTCTGGCGGTTATTCGACCGTGCAATCCAGCCTTCGCTAACTGCCTCTTCACTGTCGTGAGCGACACCGGATTTGCGCGGCCTTCATTAAACTGTGCACGAATTTCTGGAGCTGTTAGGCGTCTATTTCGTTTAGAAATTAATGCAATTCTTAAGTCTTCATTCGGTGTTGTCACTTTGAGTCTTCCGGAACGTTTTCGTGATGCTGTGGTTCCGATTGTCTGATAACGTTTAAGCGTTCCTTGCACCGCCCGATAAGTTAATTTAAGTTTGTGTACGATTATTCGTAAGGAATCGTTTTCTCTATGTAGAGTTATTATGGCACTATGTAGTGTAAAGATTGGGACATGGATATGTGGTCAAAGGTGCTATGGACGGACGAAAGCAAATTTCAAGTATTCGGTAGTAATCGGCGCACTTTTGTTAGAAGGAGACCTGGCGAAGGGATGCTGCCTGAATGTGTTGCACCAACTTTTAAGCATGGAGGTGGTTCTGTGCTTGTGTGGGGTTCATTTTCCTTTAATGGCGTCTGGGATCTGTACCGAATTGAAGGAATTTTGAAAAAAGGAAATTATCGAGACATTTTGGAGCACCATGCTATTCCTTCGGGAGTAAGATTAATTGGTGAGGGGTTTTACTTGCAGCAAGACAAGGAGAAGGTGTCCTCATAAATATGGTTTGGCTGCCGCAATCGTCCGACATTAACCCCATCGAGTTGTTGTAGGATGAGTTAGACAGAAATGTACGAGACCGCTGTCCAACATCCCAGAAGCTACTCTGGGAACAATTAGCGAATGCTTGGTAGACTATACCAGTACATATCCTCCAAAAATTAGTCTCAAGATTGCCAAAAATTTGCAAAAAAATTATAGGGTGCAAAGGCGGTTACTTTCAAGAATAATAAAATAATAAATATTATTCGTTTCTATGTTTTTATTATAAATATTCTTGTTTTAGAAAAACAAATGTTTTATAAAAAAAAAGTTTTCCTTTGAATATATCTTTAGTTTCACAAAACATGTAGCACTTTCTTGTAATATCAGCAGTGATCCCTCATTTTTGGCCGGTAGTGTAGGTATGCATTTAGATGGGATATTAACTTGGCAAAAGCACAGAAAACTGCTCGGTCTTATATTTCGTGAAATGCACTGGCTTATTGCTAGACACACAAATTAAACCGAGAGAATAAGTTGCTTGGTTTTAAGACAATCATCAAACTCATTTGGACGTTTGGAATCCAGTTATGGGAAACATCAAGTAATTAAAATATGTACTGAGATTCTACGGAGATTCCGAAATCAACTGTTGATAACAATGGCCAACAGTCCATGGTGTGTGCCAAGCCCCATCATTGAAAAGGATCTCCAAATACCTTCAATTACAACAGAAAAGTGAAAATTATAGTGTAAAATTAATGCTCCCATCGTCACATCCAAACCTCGTAAAATCAGAAAATCTCTAGTTCTCCAATGGAAATTAAAGTGAACGAAACGAAGTCAGTCCATGTAACTTTTACAATGAAGAGAACATAATGTCCACCAGGCATGCTCAATATAACACACAAGGTAAAAACTGCTGCTGCTTGGTATCTCGCATCGTTGGTAATAGAAAATGATATTCCAACATACGTGCAGAACAGTTGTTCAGCAGCATAGATGAAGTACGACTCCGCAGCCGCAACGGACCAGCGGTTTAAAATAACACTAAGTTAAGTGAAACGCTGCACATTGATTTGCGATGACATTACGGTACCGCACGTCCAAACCACGGATGTGTGCATCGGGCCTTAAACCCAATGAGCTGATGGACAGATTTACACCGTAAGACTAATTAATTTTTATGTTTCACCCTATTTTGTCTCTTGTTTTATATTAGTCAACTCTAGAAGTACTAGCTATAGTTTTAAAAAATATTAGTTGTAGTTTAGCAATCTAGTATTGCTAAAGACCAAAAGGAGTTTCTTCATTAGAAGATACTTCTGCGCGCATTTCTCAAGACACTACAACTACCCTGTTTTATTGGATAAATGTATGATCAATTGGTGCATCCAAAACGGGTTAACCATCTCATTTTGATCGATTAAATTATTGGCAACTCGATTTTAGAACACCCGGGGTTTGTAAGGTTGAGGATTGTGGAGCAATATTTGATATTCATCTGACGTTAGGCGATTTTGTTGGTGCAGTAACTTCCCCAACATCTAAAATCCTCATTTCATTATACTTAAGATGAAGTCTTCCATTAATATTTCCTCTATAATTATATTGTTGATATCTAGTCTTTAGTACGATCTAACCGTGAATGTGTTACAATTATTATACATAAAAATGCATCATCTTTTAAAGCAGGGCCGTCTTAGGCCAAGTGGGGGCTCTGGGCACCGGGATGCATGGGGTCCTTTCCAGAGAAATTAAGAATCGATGTTATATATAACAGGAACGAAAATCAGCACCGGTATAATTTATTTTTGAAAATTTACGATCAAATGCAAACATACTTAAAAAAATCTATATTGATACAAGAGGTACTTTCCTAGACTTTTGAGTGGCAAAATAACGAATGAAACTCTACGTCTTCAAGCACCTCGCTTTCAATGAACATCTGTAGCAAACTGTTCAATTTTTTCTGAAGAATTGTACTACTCAATTCACTTTTGATCCTTTTTAGTTTTGAGAAGGACCGTTCTCCACTACAGTTAGTGACTGTCATGCATAAAAAGCTCCTAATTGCTTTTTTAATATCCGGAAAAGCGTCTTCAATATTATTTTCTTTTAAAAGATCATATAATTCTGAAAAACATATAGTCTCTTCACTCCCACTATTTCGGACATCTCTCAAATATTCTGTTACGTGCATTCCATCTCTAGCTCTTTTGCGGTAATGTCACTGTAATAGATTTTTAGCAAATTCGTCGCAGCCATAAACAATCGATCCTTAATTAACGGTCTCTTCGACTAAGTAAAGAATTAATCATATCCTAACAGTAAACAATTTAGTTGGGCGAACCGAATAATTTCGAAAACATTTGTATGAAAGGTAAACAAAACAATTTTTCACAGATTAGCCAAGACTAAACCAGGTTGCTGGTTTTGCTTGTAAACCTTGTAATAATAATCGAATCTTGTATAGTGATAGAAAAATTTATCATCGATTCCGCTGCTGTCGCTGGGGTTTGGGGGCCCCATTGATCGCGGACCCCAGCGTAAAGATGGGACTGCTTTAAGGAGCCTCTTACTCACACTTTATTAAATTCTTTTTTCAATGACGAACGACACATCAACTGACATCTTTCCTTTTTATACACAATACTTCACAATGATACTGATATTTTTTTCCGAAGACACCTCAATCCTTGGACCTCAGAACTGCAACTTCAAGTATTTTAAACTATTTTATGTCATGTTATGCGGCAATACAATCGAATTTGCAATGATTGAAACATATTTAACTGTTTCTTGAAAAAACACAGTTACTAAATATCATCATTGTCTTTGAATCGTATGTATGGTTTTTATCTGTATTATGATGGCATTTCTTGGCACATAGTAAAAGAAAACTACTATTAAAAATAAAATTTTGGCATGTAGATATTTTTTGCGTGATGTTGAATCGTTCCTAGGAATTTTAAGAGTGAAAAAGGAAAAAAAGAGCACAAAGACATAACAATGGATCATCAATTGTACAATGTTTACCATTTGAACGACAATATAGAAAAGTATCTTAAACTTCATTTTTTAAGTAAGTCAGAAACTTAACATCCAAAAAATTAAGTATATAAAAATATATTTAAAAAATATATAAATATACACCTTTGAGATCACACAACACGTCTGATT
>JARFOC010108819.1:0-11824 GCA_031763485.1 Osmoderma eremita | reverse complement strand
GGCCAACAGTCACGTATGCGTGTGAAACGTGGATTATGAATAAGAGAGAGGAGAGCAGTCTTAGAGTATGGGAGAGAGAGATGGCTACAGCGGGTTAAGGAAGATCTGAGGACGGTTGCAGTGGAGACGTGGCACCAGGATGCGCAGGATAGAGGGAATTGGAGGGGAGGATAGTGAGGAAAATTGAAGCCTAGGGCCACAAGGCCTGTTGAGCTGATTTATATATATATATATATATATATATATGTATAGACTTTAGAGATCTTGTTGAAACTCCATTATAACTTTAAGAAAAAACTGAAGATTTAAGTTTCAAACATTTATTTGAATGCCACTACAAATTCGTGTTCCTTCATCATACTCTGGAGTGTATAAGTTAGCTTGTGCAAATTGTGGAAAGGTATACATAGGCCAAACAGGGAGAACCTTCGATATCAGGATGAAGGAACAATTGAAACTTACATCTTCAGTATTTTCTTAAAGTTATAAGTGTTAACTATAATACGCACGGTAAGCCATTATAGGCCCATGGTTTATTATTGGAATCATCATAACAAGCAAACGTAATATCTTTTGATTAATTAGTTACGAAACAAGAACGATCTTTAAAAAATAATTCTCCAGGACAGGTACAAGGAAAAGGCACTGTATATCAGCGGGTCTTTTACTACGAATGTCTATCGTGTGAACATTCGCTGAAGAATGGGGAAGAACCGACCCACTACTTCAAAACCCAACAAAACACCACCAGACGAGTTCCACGCCGATCGGATGGCAATTTGCGACTGTTAACCGCGCGCACCCCCCTAGTACCACTACGGCCTCTCATTCCTATAAACAGGCGCGACACACACACACACAAACGCACGAAAGCCGCCTCTTGGCCTCTCTTTTGTCGTCCGCCCTCTCCCATTTGGTATTTCGGAAGTTTCGAACGTAGAACGCGCGCGACGACCCTAAACGCGCCGTTGTTAATCGGGCACGTCTGACGACGGGTTGCCAACCACACCATGTGGACGCACTACTCTCTTCCCGTCTTTCTTCCGCTCGTACGGTACTGCGATCGTGTGGCGTGCTGAGTGGCGCCTCTCTTTTTTTGAGTCTGTGTCTCTTTCGTCGCCTCTACGAGTACGAGATTCGGGAACGACACTGAATTATTTCGAAATTATGACGGCATTGTGCTTGGGAGAAGAGAAGGCGACTGTTTAAGTGGTTATGACGTCATTTTCCCCCTGATTTTTTTCATCTTCTGGATTTTGACTATTTTCATGTAAGATAGTTTTTTTGTAAGGATCGAATAAGAAGAATTCTCTTATAATTCTTGTGAATTAGAATACAAGGGAAGGATTTTCCAATGCTTGAATATGCCGGTAATACTAATCGATACATTCTTTTTTTTTGGAAATTAAAATTCATTCTATTTCCAGTATGCCTGGGGGATTTGCGTAAAGTATATTATTTCTGGGGGCATAACAATAAATCTATCCAAAACATAATATGGAGTAGGAAAAGAGATGAGTATGGGCACGGAGAAAATAATGAACACGAAAAGATAATCTGTTATGCAGATGTAGCGATATTCGTGGAAGAAGATAATTTACAAATGCTTCTACACCAGCTTGAAATAACAGCTAAAAGGCATAGGTTGTTCAGATCAATCCCAAAAACCTGAACTATTGCGATAACCAAACAATCGATGCGATGCAAATTGGCAGTACATGAAAAGAGTGTAGAACATACTCTGACTTTCAGGCATCTTCGGGTATACCTAACAAGCAATAGGAACCTGCAGGAGAAAGTGCAAACATTAAAGCCGCCATGACGTCCGGCCACCTAGCAGATGTAATATGGAGGAATAAATATCTGAGGGTGGAAGATAAGATAAGAATATATACGGCCGGTAATGACTTCCTCTATTGATACAAGAGCTTTACTAAACATTACTAAAGCATCACTAAATGAGAGAAACGAGAATTTTACCATTATAGCCAAGACTTTGCGAGATAGAATTCGTAACGGGTATCGTATATACGTAAGGCATACAAGATACAAGCTGTAACATGGGCGAAAGCTAGAAGACGAACATCTAGAGATCATGTGGATAGATGGATAATGACCGGCTTGCAAAGATCAAAGTGATATCATTCAGAAAATTGGGTAGATCGCTAAAGCGATGGTGTGAGAGCTGAACGTAAGAATCTCAGGAAGAGAGGCACATTAGGTAGTGGACTGAGACGTCAAATAAGTCGAAGAAGAGGAAATGGTAGAAATATGTAGGTGTAAAAGCAACGGATGGTGAAGGAAATTTTGTAGCAGAGTGGTATTGCCAGCTGAATAGCGTCTTAGTGAACATCAAGGTTACCACAACGGCTTTTCGTATGTCCAAAAGCGTAGTTGAGAGTATAGCTGCCTAGGTTTCTGAACTTTACAATTCTGACGTTTTGGACCAAAACGTCAAGAATATTGGTCACCAGATCACTTGAGAAGGCGTTGCAGACTACCATGCGAAGTTAAAGCAACGATACAAGAAATAAGAATTGGAATGGGCGTTGACTTATTGTTTCAAAAAATAGATACACCTTAAGGAAGACGTTCAAGGTGGTACGAATATCTAGAACGTAGGACAGTATGATAGACGGCCAAGAAGGATATGGAATTAAATGCCATAGGAAAGGAGAAAAAATAAGAACCGACAGAGAAGATTTTGAGCAGGTCATGAGAAGCAGATGGTTCAAATACGAGGATTGGAAAGTTAGAAACAAAATTGGCACTAGGAACCATCTCTTAAAGAAATAGTTGATCAAATCATATTTGCTCATTTCCCAAGGTTCAAAACCGTAGGTTGCTGTATTCTCAACTATGCTAGTCGGGCATGGTTACTAATTACTATTCCATAATTAGTAATAGTTTTGCTACATGTGATGGTTGAGGTAATGCCTTAAGTTTGCTATCGACAATTAATACATATATAAAGAGAAGGGATCACTGTAGTTTTTTCCTTATGGGAACCATCTGACGTAAGTTTCCGGAAATATTTCAGTCCATTGGCTTTTTGTATTTGTCTCCCATTTGTATACCCGTGTGCTATACCACCCATTCCCAGATCCTTGTGCCCTGTACCAACCTGTACAGGTCCTTGGCCGGTTGGTCTGTATATGGTTTTCTGGTTTCATTTTTTGGTTTTCCAAAGATTGCCTGTCTTCTAGGGTTCAACGGCTTGCATTCACATAAGATGTGTTATTCAATCACTATTGCCCCTTTACACAGTCTACAGCTTGGGGTCCTCAATGTCAACTCCAATTTTCGGTAGGTGTCCTTTCGGTGTGTAATGTCCTGTCAGGATACCTATTACTGCACGAAGGTGATTCCTACTAAGATTTAGTAATTCATCAGCCTTCTTTACCGATTGCTCCTTAACGGTTTTGCCATAACTTTGATCACTACATTTACTACAGTGTGCATTATTATATTTATCTAAAGAAATTTAACCTTGGTATGTAAATATAATATTTATTTTTATCAAAATAGTGTAAGATATTTACATGTTACATTATGAAATTCGTCAAATTAATACACAAATTTGAAAAAGAAACTTCGTTATATGCATCTACAGCAGAAAAACAATAAACAATATGTTAATAATGCTAAGTAGGTACTCACAGAGTAACAAGATTTAAAGGCAAGGAAATCATGATTCATTTTTTTAAGGTTTACTAGTATCTTGCTTGGTTGGTGTGCATACGCTGGCTCGTTGAAACACACTTATAAAATTTTTGCTGCCCTATTTTGTAAGACTTTGGGAATCAGAAATCGGCGCAGAGTTGTGTTTAGGCGTTCACCTTAGATCTTTTGAATACATGTCTCCTTTTGATTTCATTTGATACTTGTAGTGTCGTTGTGTTAAGATTTTTAAAAGACCGTGTATAATGAGGTTTTGATGGTACACCATATATTATCTGAATAAGTTTTTCTTTGTATTTTGAAGAAAACCATGACGATTCCATTCTAGCACTGGTTGAAAAGTCCCAAATATGTCTATGCTATTTCCAAATCAGTAGGAAACTGTCATTATGTAGAAGTAAAATAATTTTGATGTTATTTCCTTATTTCTATACACTTTCCCTTCAAAATATATTTTGATACATGAACAATATGATTTAAATGAATTCGAATACCGGTGCCCTCATTAATTTCCATCGAACAATGGTAATTCAACGGAACCAGAACTTAAAATTAACGATAAGACAACTTAGCAAGTGCGCTACTCAGAGCCACTATAACGGCTGGCCATAGCGGCATTACGTTTAATTTCATGGGGTAGCGAACGTGTTAAATAGCTTTTTAGCCGAAAACGTGATGAAAAACAGCAGCAGCAATTGAAATAAACGAACCCTCGTCCGATCTCTGATAAAAATATCTAAACCGCAAAAGGTTACGTAAGCAACCTTTCCCAAAGAAAAAAAAAAAACTAAAAGGAAAGTCCAAAAAATGGAAATTAAAATTGAAAACGAACTTTTCTGATTGTGCATTTCCACACCCCTCCCCCCCAGAAAAAGGAAAAAAAATCCCGACAGCCTCGGCGAAAGACGAATAAAGAGACGAAAGAAAAGTATCACTAAAATTAACCGGTAGACAGCGAGATGAAGGCGATAAAACACAGAGAGCGGAAGAAAGAAAAATTCGACAGAATAATACCCACTTATTCCGCATCGATTCAGAAAGTCGGTCGCTTCGCCGTTGCGAAGGCAAGCGGAGGTATATACACAGGGATTTGGAGTGTAGTAAAGCTAAACTGAGCGAGACGGAACGATGTACTGACGCACGATAGCGAAAAAAGGATAGATATATACGTTCGGCACTCATCCAGCTTCTAGCAGAAGTGATGTGGGGTCGACCCGTCGTGTCGGGCCAACATCTGGCGGGAGAGAAACAAAACGATCCCGAACTAACCCGTACGGGAGACATACTACACAGGTCGGTTATGCTGTAAATAGGCACTAATAGAAAAGCGAATAATATTCGTGTAGAAACGTCGAGAATTATAATAACATGCGGTTGATGCTTGCCATGGTTTTGGGTTCCTTTTTTTCTCGTCGATAGACACACAGATACACACGCATACATCTTCTTTTCTCTATATTATTAGAACACATACATATGTGTCTGAAGAAAGAAAAGAAATTGATATTTTTTGTTTTTATATGTCGCTACAATAGCTGCGATTGAAAAACTACGAATCCTTGTCTGGATATACCTAAAATATCCCTAGGTAATATAATAGTCACAATAATTTTGTGTAAAGGGACTTTCAAAACAATATAGACACTGTTATATTATCCATTTTTTTGGCGAATGGAAGATGGAATCAAAAGAACATGTGAAATGTGGAGCATCTATCTTTAGTCGGAAGAAAAAGCTGAGTGTATCAATTTAAAGAAAAAATGATTTTTGGATGATTTACGTTAAAATTTCTTGTAGTATCTAGGTGTCAAATATTATGCGTTTAACTCAAGAACTTAATCAGTTTTTGAGTTCTAAAACAATACTCACCATTTATATCCCCTGGGTTACCTCGTTCTACTAACAAGTACACAATTTTATTTATAAAATTCAGAGGTATTTTAACAATATTTTTCTAACCTATAATTAAATGTCATAACTGTCACTTTAACAGATAATTCTAATTTAAATGGATTTTAGTATATTACCAGAATGGGTGATCAATTGAATTCATAATTAGATTAAGCTATGAATATTACAACTTAATTGAAGACACTTATAACTGTCAATGAAGTGTCATGTCAAATTGTATAACTCATATTTGTAAGATTTGCAACACAAAATTTACTGAAGGGGATTTTAAAAACCAGGCGTTTTTTTTTATTACTTATTTCATTATAAAGACATTTATCAAAATCATGCACTTTTAACAAAGTATTCAAACGTAACATAACCTAAAATTATCATTTGTCAGTCTGTGATGAACAAGCAGTGTTTATAAGGTTTGTGGTAAAACACAAAGCCCACTCAATTACAAATTCAATTGATCTCGCGGTACAAGAAATTTGACATATGTTTCTATCCATAAAGGTCATATAGACAAAAAAACAATAATATTGCACGTTTGTACAGTAAAAGATTAATGAGGTAGAAGTAATCTTGATGATCTCGATAGACTATCTGTCCAGAGCTTTCATTTCTTTTTTGCTTCGTGTATACTTGCTCCTGTTTGGCATGTGGTATGTTCTGATCCGAATCTTAACCGTTAACTACAATGAGATCAGGGTTGATTTCACACCCTATCTTCAAAACAATTTTCTATAACCAATTCTGTTCAATGCAAGGGGTTACGGCAGATTCGCTGCTAGCATTTTCAAACGCTGAGTTTGTTCTTCCTATAATCTGGAGCTTTGCAAAACCTGAGGGTGGCAGCAATAGCTAGTCTGAAGCAAGCTCGTGCAGTGAATGATGCTCTTCTTGGCTCCAACGAAGACACGCATTTGAAGACTCAATCACACCGCATTTACGATAAAGTAAGCATTATCTACAGGAGTTCCTACGCATTCCAAAGTTTTTGATAGAAATTTTTGATCTGCCAATGGGATTTGCCAATTTGGATCCTTAGCTGAAGAAATTACTTGATCCGGAAAAAGAGATATACAATTTGATGATTAGTAACGATCTTGATTTGATTCTATCTTTGTTTTGCCTTATTAAATAAACACAAACGCATTTTTTCGAAAATTTTTATTAACCTTTATTTGGTAAAAAAAAAACAAATCATAACAAGTATAAAATATGGTATTTATCGATGAGATTTGTCTTTAAGGATGCTGAAGCTCATATTTATATTTTACTCCAATTCACTGTTGAAGGAGGTATTATTAGGAGGTCTTATGGACTATATCCATGCTTTTTTATTTTATACGTATTTGTATAACTCTATCCTTTTCTATAATGGGAGATTGTTTCATATATTTTTAGGTGGTTGCTGCTATTATTATAACGGCTTCCATAACAGCACAATACCTCCTTCAAAAGGTGAATTGGACTATTGTAGATAATTTTTCATTTCCATTGCACTATACTTACAAAATATTGTTATTCATTTTTCATAACGAAAATATATATATATATATTGAACATTTCAACGCCAAAGAATATTTAGAAAATTATTCTGTACCTTTGTTACACACAGCTTATAATTTTACATCGATATTTTATTTTTAACTCAAACTAATTTTAAAGCAGATGCTATTATTACTTGTTTATAATGTATTTTTATATCTGCCCATGAAAAATTACTGTCATCAACATATATATGTTTACTAAAAATATTCTATTTGAGAGACAAAAACCTCAGCAAGTCTCAATGAAATTTGTTTTGGCAAACAATATTAAATACATACACTACGACATCGTGTTGATTTCTAAAAGGAAAACACATCTATGTGTGTATGTGTTTACAACATGTAATATTTGCTGCCAAATCATAAGATAATATCGATCGAAAACAAATGTATGCATATATACTACCGGTCAAAAGTTTTAAGACCATCCCTCACAAATCGCAAAATGTTAAAAAATCAATATCGTGGCATAATATTTCCAATATTACAAAAATTGTAAATGCACCACCAGTCGATATATTTTGTTTTGTTTTAAGGTAAATATGAAAATTCGTAGAAAATACAGATCATTAAGATGGGCTTGAACTTATGAGTGGTTGTGTGTGTATGTAATTGTAATTATGTGTGTACATAATTACGAGAATTCTCTACTTACTGGGTAAACGACCAAACAACGTGTAAAAATTGTCTTACATACATACAACATATTAAAAAATGAAATAAAATTTAAAAAGCACATCTCCACATAGATACATATGAATGTATATAAATTTCTTGGCAAACACGAGTAGTTGTATAAATAAAAATTAATTTGTTGACAGTTTTAAAATACATTCATATATCATTAGCACAGCTCGACGCGTTTTGTCAGATGATTCCAATATATATTTCTCCTAGTTTTAGGTACTGTATAATTATTAAAACTCTTTAGCTTTGGCATTTTGCAATCGCTTTACTTGGAATTTCTACTTTCGTTTTAAAACATTTTTCTATGCAGTAGTGACTTTGTACGAACTGTGGATAAATTAACATCCTCAAGTAATTTTTTTTTTTGATAAACCCCTTCGGGAGTGACTTTATATAAATGCATATCACCAACTATTCTCTTGCCACCTTCTCCTGTAGTTGCACGATGGGGGACTTGGATAGAAGCAAACCTCTTTCATCATAGTCATCTTCAGCTGACGAAATAGTTTCCATTACAATTACCTGAGGATGCTATTAGCATTACTGAATGCAAAGTCGCTTTTCAAAATCGAAATTTATTTCACGATCTACAATTTACAGATAAAAATTTTTAGTAAGTTGCCAACGACAATTAAATTCTTTTAGTGAGTTGCAAAGGAATTAAATATAAAATATGGCGATAAATTTGGACGAAAAGTATCTGCTCTTTCTGATCGAAATCCAAATTTAAATACTTTGCATCAATTATGTAAAGGATCCAATAGTTCTGATACAAATACAATTTATTTTAGCACTGCTTCCCTCGCTAGTTTTTCTGTATTTAAAAATGTTCTTACATCAAAAAGGACAAATTTCACACCAGAAAATTTAGAAAAGTCATATAACAACAGTTAATTCAATCCTTTTGCACCAATCTGAACCATAACACCCTTATTTGTGGCCACTAGTACTTATTTCTATACAATTCCATACATTTTTTTTGCATCTAGTACGTCAGAAACTTTTGTTTTAAAGAGATGTTAAGAGGTGTTCAATTTTAACACTCGGTAAGAACCTCATTACGGCTCTGTCTAGCCAATATGCCATAAATCCCGTGGCGCTATGATCATTACTTTGGAGTTTCAAAAGCCGTAGCATTTTCTCGATAGATTTATGTTTTGTATGGCGAAGGAATGAAATTAGTGTAACCGTAAATTTAATATAATTTGCTTCATAAACAGCAACATTCCGAGGAGTGCCAATATTTCCAAGTTAATATTAACGATGTATTCATATTTTATTTGGTAAAATTTTATAGAAAAGATGGAATTTGTGGAAAAGAAAGTAAGAATTTAGCGATTTTATTTATAGCAACGTAATGAAGTGTCTTTAGGAAATTCTTTGTGACTAACTTAGGATAACAATATTTACTACATCATAGAGCCGGCTAATTAACTTGTCTTCATTCTTTTTGAGGCACTCTGTACATATTAGAATGTCGTTATATCAAAAGAATATATTAAAATATCACACCATTCAACGTTTTGGAATATTTACATAGATATATTGCATATAATTACATATAAACAACGTATTCATTATCCATATTTTATTTAATAGTTGCATGTTTATTACATTTCCTTATTATTCCAGGTTGAATTAACACTTTTTTTTTTATTTACAGCGTGTAATTTGATTTGTTTGTACGCGAACGAATCTCTCCAAAACGCACACACTTCCCTCAATCTTTGCTTTGCTTAGAGAGCGGATCTTTTTCTTGTAAACGAGGATCGTATACACAAACATCTGAACGCATACATGTATTTTGATAAGGGAATTCTAGGAATTACTTAGCTCGAGTCCCCCGCGATAACAGCCGACAGAATTGACTCACACACACATGCATACAGAGAGAAGAAGGGAGGGAGACACCAAGATAGAATGCGTCGCTGTCTAAAGTTTGTGGGGTTCCTAGTAAAATGAAGCAATGTTACAAGGTTAATATCGGTTGTTAGGCGTTTATTTCGATATATTTTCACCACAATCCGAAAGAATTTATCCGAAGCTGAATAATATTCTCTATCTTCTATAACGCCTTAAAAATGGCCAAATTTTTTATTTGCAAAAATCCAACGAATGAGTTATTTTATAACGGAAATTTATTTAATGGATACCTTGACATTTTGCATCTAATTTCATAAAGGTCTACTTTTATGACATTAAACCACTGAAAATAACAAAGGATTTTTTCAAAGCTGAACTTTTAATTTGGTTAACATTTGGTTTATGATAGCAACAAGATGATAAATAAAATATAGTTAGAGGAGCGCCCTCTTTAGGCCCTCTTAGGCAAGCAGACGTTCAAAAGTACAGCTATTTCATTTTTTGGAGCCATTGTAATATGTAAATGACCAGAAGGGCCATCGGGCATTGTTTGGATACGGGGCAGGTGCTGTGCGAGGCCCCTGTTAATGCCATAGAACATTTTTGGTGGACAAATTACACCTACAATAGCTTCGATATAAATATATTTTTAACAGAAAGGGTACCTGAATTACTAGCGACTACGAAAAAAATGGAAGAAATCTATTTTTTTGTTGCTTTATTTAGTTTAATTACGTACTTGGAAATTGCTCGTATTTTTATTCCTCCCTAAATCTGGATTTTTTTCTCATCTAACGAGCTTTGTATTTCTTATATTTTCTGAAATAGACTCACAATCAGCAGTACCACCCCTGTGAGAAAGAACTGTATATCGTGTTAGTAGTATATGGTACATTTTATAGTGATGTAATGGATCTTCGAGGAGTTACGATCACCAACGGACCAGACGAATAACAACACCATTGATACGTTGTAGTATAGGTGAATGCTTGTTTGGTCGTATATATATCTAACATACGATTATTGGCGACATCTGTGTTTCAAAAATGGAACTAACCATTGACCATATATAATAATAAACTACATAATAATAAACAAGTTGTTTACCCATAAATAAATGCATCTTTCTCGAACAATCGTTCCAAAAGGCCTTCAACGAATATCAATACAGGTACTATCAGCTCCTACCATAATATCGTGCGTCTGACACGAGTGTCACCGACCGCTTCACGTTCTATAAGCAATGTCATAGTAATGTCGTAGTTGAACGTGAAGAACGTGGCAAACGCACATTATGGTTGGAGCTGATAGTACCTGGAAAGCCTAAGTAAATCTTACCCTTAGTAAGATGTAAGTTTTTGACAAAAGAAAGCAATTAGCCAAAAATTATACACGAACATATGAAAATCGCCCATCATATTTTTAAATTAAAGTCTGGCCAAAGTAGTTCAAAGGGGCAGAGGATCCATTCGAGAAGATCCGAAAAGGGAAGCAAGGATTGAGGAAAACCTCGACAAAATTGAAAGAAATGGTGTTAATGCTTCCACCAATCAAAGTTTCGGTTATCTCAAATGAAATAGAAACTGCGTGGCATCCGTTTTGACAATTTTGCACGAGGATTTGAGGCTGTATAAGTGTCAGCGCCCTGGAAAATCCTGACTTCTTACCAAAAAAATGCCACGCTAAACTTGATGGCTTTAGCTCGTGACCCAGCCATTTGTTCCAAAATTCTAACATGCGATGACACGTGGATGTATCCTAACAAAGCTAGATTCAATGCAATGAATGCCCAAATCCAAACAAGCAAAGACACAAGCATCTGCAGGAAAGCTGATGAATCTGCCATATATTTTTTTTGATAATGAGGGCTATCCTTTATTGATTGATTGAGCATATGAAGAAGGAGCCCGGAAATACCGCAGATGTCTACAAAGAAGGAATAAAAAATTGAAAAATTAAAAAAGTTGCTATATGCAGTAGAAAAAGGAAAACTACAACCACACATAAAAATCAAAGAACACAAATTCGAAGAGGTTCATACATTCAAATATCTAGGTGTGCTAATACACAACAAAAACGATAGAGGCTATATCAAAGAAAGAATACAGTTAGGATATAAAGCATTTCACACTAGCAAGCAATTA
>JARFOC010108808.1:0-11825 GCA_031763485.1 Osmoderma eremita | reverse complement strand
TTTGAAATTCTAGAATTTCAAGTTCGAGAACTACGAGGTTCGAACAGTGAAAATTTTATTGCGCAAGCTCATCAATCGGAGAACCGTTCGGAACTGTAGGTCCGAACAAACCTATCGTTCAATGCGTATCCACAAATTAATTTATAAAGTAAATGCTTTCTATTAATTGCAATATTTAATGAATATTTTCTTGACTTGGGACTAAACCAAAGACGGGAAGCAAGAATAAGTAGTGAGCAGCACATCTTTCAGTATTTATATTTGTCAAAAATTAAATATGTTTAAGATAATTTCAACTCTAAGATACAATGATATATTTTAAAATTTGTTGAATATTAAATAAATAGAAGAAGTTTACAGACTTAGTTTATAGAGGAGGTAGCAAGCAATAAAAGGCATATATTTTTAAACAAGCTTATTTACAAGACTATTTTCGGTCATTAATAACCGCCTTACTTTATTGCTTCTTCAAGAGGCGACTTAATGTATTTCATCTTTAAAATGTAACTTTTTAATATATCAGCGTCAAGGAGAAGAAGATGCCGAGCCTAATCGAAACGACAAGGCCCGACACTCTTTATAATTTGCGTCCGAACATCAAGGGCAAAGCACCACATTGTTATATGCTAAACAGAGAGATGATACGGGGCCAGTACGGATTCCGACGGGGCCGCTGCGAGTTTCAGAGTGGCTCCCAGGTATTCTGGCTGACCTATCTCAACAAACGCACACACACACACACAAACTACCTTATACACAACACAATAACTGGATACAACATACGACATACGTACGTACAATCTCGTAAACACCGAACGGACAAAACACGCAGAAAGACCATCAGCAGAACGGTCCACGGATGTACAAACACGTGTAGGCGCTGTACCTACGTAAATTTACGCACACACAGATACAGTGGACGGACCTCTCCTAGAATTAATTTCCACGGTTTGTTAATGCAGCGTCATTCATTCACAAACATCTATTCCGTTGCACCTACCCGAAATGAAACGAGAAGAAGCAGATATAATAATAAGATTCTGATACTCATCCATCATTTTCAGATAGTCTATTATCATCTGGTGCATCTGCATAATCCGCAAAACATAAATTAGGTACGTTTTCGTCACATTCTTTTTGCTTTATTCTCCAATTTCTTCGCCCATCCTGAATTTAGATGTTTCAGTTGGTGAGAGGAGATCTTTGGTGAACATACAAAGGTCCATACGAATCCGCTTGTTTTGTCATGCGTCGTGATTCGCGAATTATATCCTAAAGCTACATGCACGTTCTCTGTAATATACATTTTTTACGTAAAAAATGGGTTTGTGACAAGTAATGTTGGAGCTTCTTGTTGTCATATTGGAATAAATTTCATATTTAGTACTTTAAAATTTAGGTAAATGCATTTCCATGGAGATTCTGGAAAAATATATCCAAAGATATATATTTGTAATTATTCGCGTTTCTTAAGATGGTCTCTACACGTGTTCTTCATTAACTCAAGCATGCTTCCCATGATTCGCTTTTGGAAAAATGCTCTTTTACCTCCCCACTAGGGTGTCAAAATATATTTCAAGAAGTTGTCACACGCCACTGTCTATCGTTATGGAAATTCATGCGCATTGGTATATAGAAATATTTTAGTGTTTGAAGAACTTAGATATCCTTGCAAAAATCAGTCCCCATTCAAGAAAATATTTTTACTCCAAGATCATAATAGTTTTCTTAAAATTTTGTTTCTATCAAATACCTAAATATTTTTTTGGGGTAAGAAAATCAAAAAAAATCATTTCGTCTTAAGCTCAGAAAATATTCATTAGTAAAAAGCATTTACTTTATGAATTAATTTGTTTATACGCATAGAACAATATTCCTCTTATACTGTGGCCCAGTCAAGTTAAATTGAAAAGAAAAAAGGATGTTTTTACCCCTCACAGGTGTGACATCTATATAGAAAGAGGAGAGTATTCGAATGCAAAGTTGTGTCAAAATTTTAAAGCAATCGGTGAAGCACTTTCATAGATGCTCCATTTCTAAACCAACATTTACATTTATATTGATATAGATGTGAGTAAATATTACATTAACCCTGAAGCTTAAAGATTTTATGGTTATAATTGGCTCTAATGAAGTTTTGTAACTACTATTTATTATGTATTTAACGCATGTCTATCATTGCAGAGTTCCACTGATTACAGTTACTGTTAACCATGTTAACTTAAAGCTGTAGATAAAATTTTATACTGGGGTTTTTTACATTCGCGGAGTAGTCTAGTTATTTGACCAATCACATTTTTATTTCCACATATTTGCATATTCCTACGTAGGGTGTAGGAAATAATGTTAGATACAAATGCAATATACGCACCAGTTTTATATATGTATGTGGCGTGGTGTTGTGTGTTCTGTTTGATGGTGCTCCTTATTTGAAAATGATTCGTTTATAAAAACAACATGAAAAGGATGGGGATTGCAATATCTAGAACTACATTTTAAAGGTAGGTGTTAGATTTTGGAATATATTCATCATTCGATAACTTATATTATTTAATGCAATTATTCTAATGAACAATAGATAGGATGCATGTTGACATAGATGCTTGGTAACTGTTAAAAAAGCAATGGTCTATATTTCCAGTATCAGACACGCTTGTATTCCTAAAAACTTATACAAGAGAGTGAATAGAGATTATTTTTATTTTAGCTATTGAAATTATTCATTTCAGTTTCAAATAAAGAACGACATATATAGATGTAGATGTATGCTATTGATATTGAATATATAATAGTTGCTCTTTCTTAGATGTATACATTTTACTTTATATCCGATAAAATATTAAACTTTTGGAAAACAACTTACATCATCAGCGGAGAAGTTTTTTTCTAATGTTGTGTACATACATCCTGATAATGTTTCGCGTTGTTAATCGGTTTTTGGTGGACGTAAAACGAATTGCATCTACCGCGCTGTGTTTGGGTGAACTGTTTGAGCTGGCTATCAACCCAGTACAATTTTAAGCCCAGGTGCTGCTTCGTGAGACTTTCTCGCAAAATGCATGCATACTTTAAGGTTGCGTGAGGCGGTAACAGGTGATATCACATGAAAGCTATTATTAATAGCTTCAGCAATAGCTCTAATATCACCTTATCAACATAGCAGATTGGCGAATTAAAAGGATGGGGAATTGAAATCAATGAAGGCAAATCGCAGGATGTTATTTTTGCATTTGAAAAAGATTGATGTCATTCTGTATTTATCAACGATAAGCATACTGTATGCATCGATATTTGCAAAATATTTAGGTCCTCATCTTGTTTCCACACTTGATAGGAAGGAAGATATTTGGGGAAGAAAAAGGCGTCTAGAAAACAAAATTTTAATCCTCATCTGGACTTACGGCATCGAACTGTGTGGTTGCGCCCATAATTGTAATGTATCTGTTATGCAGCGTGCTAAGTTAAAATGACTTCGTGCCGTAGTAGATGGTAAGTCCATGGTAAGTCGCTAATCAAATGTTACATCAAGCACTCCAAATGCCAACAGTTCAAGGAGTAACCAAGGAGGAAAGTCAGAAACACCATTAAAGCTTTGGTGTGTATACAGCCGGCCTGTATAAAACCACTGGCTCAAACTGATAACGTCAGAAGACTTAAGAGAAAGTGGCCAATGGATTTTATTGAAGAAACCTCATCAAGTCAAACGTGAGGTTACATTTTAAGTCTCGCTCATTGGATTGTAAATTCAAATGGCGGTTTATGGTAAAAAATATAGATTGCAAGTTACAGTAGTATAAAACTTTTATATTTTTGGTATTAGGTCATGCATATAGTGAAAATTAACATGTGCTATTAACTTTGCCTTAGACATGATTACCGTGAAGTGACCAATGCATGGCAATGATAGCTTGACGCCTTGAACTTCCTTAATTTGCATCTCATTGGCGTTAACATTGATTGAGCTATCATATTCATTATTGAAATACAAGAGGCAAGTCTTGTCATAATGTAATTTAAAAATTCTTTTCAAAATTCTAACAGGCCATCCCTATAATTTAGAAATTTTATTATCAACGAAATCTCGTACTGAAAATCACCTATGGTAAAAAGCATTACTTATGAAATTTTCTTACGATCGTAGTTTTGAACGGGAATTTTACTTACCTATGAATTTTACTGAGACTATGAAAGTATGGGCACGGACAGATGATAATTGTGTTGCTATAGTCTAGTGGATGAAAAAAAATTTTTTTTTGATTTTGTTTGGATGCAAAAACAGTACATAAATAACTACGGTGTCTAATTCGATCAAGTACTTGATACGCAACAATATTGTGTAATTACAAGAATTACTATTGAATATTACACACATTACAGGTATCTAACTAAGGAACGGCGTACCCTATTTATATAAGGTAGTGCAATTGAGTAAAATATCAACCTTGGGGCACCCCTTTTAAGTAGAAGCACGTACGTGATACATAACTGCATACATTGCTGAAATATTCGCATTCTCTTCTGCATACTCTAGAAAAGTAATGTATTAATTATATAGTTCTTGGTAGATACAATAAAGAAGCAAACATCGTTTATAAAATACGATTTTGTGACAAGATATTACAGACGATTATTTCTGAGAAAAGTTGAACATACATAAATAGGTAATATACTAATTTGTTAGCTGCGTTTTCATAAACTTAACCCAGTAAGACAATAGAATTTTAGTATTAATTTACTACACAAGCGCATTTCTAAAAATTTACGCTAGTCCATTGTAGTTGATTTTAAGTTTTAGTATCCACCTATGACAATTTCAAATACTTGATTGCATACAAGGAAGTTCTTTATTAGCTTGAAGACAAGTTGATGGAGTTTGTCTTATATTTTCGTATGATATAGTAAATAATATCACAGAGTCTTTTCTTTTTCAACGTATAGCGGGTTTGGTAAATCTTCTTTAAAGTCCATAAAGCATGATTTGACATTATGAAATGTAGATTTATTAGTTTACAACCAACGAATCCAAATATTAAGATTGTCGTCTGTATATCTTGCTGGAAAAGCAAAGATAAAGTGAACGTGTTAGATTAACTTAGGCATAATTATTGAATGAAAGGAAAATATAATTTTGGTTCTGAGTTGCTATAAATTATGTTGAGAATCTGATTTCCAACATGGCGATGAGCACATCTTGATAACTCGCAATGTACATAGATTACAGTACAGGTAACAGGTATTTTTAAACTACACTACAGATATTTGGCTCTGGAAACTGCAGCTGTGTGTTTTAATATAGCAAGGATTCGCAGAAAGATCTAATATTTAAATACTGGAAATGTTCTAGTCAAAAGTAGGGGAAGACTGGATTGGAAGTTCCCGGGGTAAGTTGCTTGGAAGAATATAATTACGCGATGAAATGAGATTTGTGTGAAATGTGTAGCAACGGGTCCATACATTAGCCGCAGCAATTTCGGTTGCTCCTGGAAATGTTTGTGTTCATAAAGTTCAATTAAGTCATGTAATTTTTTTCGTGCTGAAGTTTTTTGGTCTACCACAGTTAATTATGATGCTATTCACATATTAATTGTATCGATTGTTGTGGAAACGGTCAGGAATCATTTTGTAATAGATTTTTTGCCTTGTTTCAATACTTTTCCCAGAATTAAAAAATAAGTGTAAAATGTACTATGGAGGGTTGTTTGCTTCGCGGAACAACGTACGCCAATAGATTTGTGAATTTGTCTCTAGATTTTAATAAGCATTTTCACATCCGTGGACGTGAATCCAGAATTGATGATGGAGGAAGCTCGTACAACAGCCTTTGTACCATCTTCTTCCGAACTTGTTAAACCCCTCCAAAAGCGTCCCCCAGATCGACGTCTAAGCGTCTCATAAGGAAGACAGCAGTTCTAATGGATACGCTGAATAATAGAAAAGCAGTGGTAAAAGGAAGCAGAAAGCTAAAGGTAAAGGGAAAAGATGAGTGTTGAAAGAAGTGAAGTGACATTGGCAATCGAGAATGATACGTTTCGATAGTTGCCTCATCTGCTGTGATTTCTATTCTAATTCGCGACCAAGGGTACAAAGGATAGAAATCATTGAGGGAAAATTGGTCATATTTAAAATGTTTAGACAAAGATGACATAATAACCGATGTATGTTCGGATTGTCAATCTGATCTAACCTTACTTTCCAGTTTTTACCGATGATGGTAACTTATTTACTTATAAGCTCGCCCCTCTGTCGATCACCAACTTGAAAGGGAAATGTTATTGGACATTTATCCGCTATGATGACTAAAAGAATGTATTATATTGTTTACTTATTGTAAATAGATTTGGGTAGTTAAATGCAAAAACAAATACATAAAAGACTAGAAAGTCTCAAATAATTTTACTTTTATTACTGTTTTGTGAGGAAATACAAGGAACTCCAAAATTTATTAAAGTCAGTAGTTTCAGTATACCAGACGTAATAATTAGTCATGATAAATTTGGGGATAATTTCTACCCCTTAATGCCCACCGAAGCACGGACCACAGAACCATTAAAACCTTTAGCAAGAACAAGTGGTTTTTCTTTCTTTTCAATTTTTTAAGGGTAATATATTTTCTAAGCTAGTTTTCGTAATTCGGGCCGGCGTACCTTTTTATGAATTAGATATTTTTACCTGCCTTGAAGCGTTTCTTTTGCTGGCCTCTTGCGAAGCAGGGACCCCAAGTAACGGTAAAGGTTAGAATGCGGTGTGCATGGAAAGGAGGAGTAGTGAGAAGCCGAAAATCAGATAACTGTACGTTAATATACAACCAATTTAAATCAGAAAACACGTGTATATGTATAAGTTGGTATATAATTGTGTGAGAGTGTGTGTGTGAAAAGAATGGGCTGAGTTAGTTTTATATTAATTATCATTAATCGTCCAATCGATATTAATTATTAAAGAGGATTTAATACCTGTACAAGTGTGAATAAATATTATTATACACCATCTCTCATATGCAAATGTTTGTTCGATTTCGAAAAAAATATTTTTTAAAGATGAAACATTTTTTAAATTATTTTAATAAAATATTTGCTAGTGTTATTTAGCTTTTTCCGAATTAATAAAATAAAATAAAAGATGTTTAACGGTTAAATCAAATCAAAGTCGAGCCATTTTCAAATAAATAGTAAGCTCACATTCGCTTCTCAACTCAACGCGTATTAAAATAAAATCCCTGGTAACTTTTTGAGTATTCATATTAGGGCAAAAGTGTATTAGGGCTTTTAAATTAAATATTATATTGTCTTTCCAAATATTGAAAAATATACAGGGTGTTCAATTTAAAAAAAATACTAAATTTTAAATTATCTTAAAAACGCATCATTCAATTGCTTTTATCTCAATTGCACCTTAATCAACACCGAAAACCATTTGTCTGCACCCTCACTGTAGAAGAGTAATCAGCAAGACTTCTAGGAGTACATATGAATGCCAATATTTAATGGGCTTCTCATATAGATTATGTTTGCAACAAATTAAGCAGCACCTACTGGGTATTATTTCAATAAAAGAAACAATAAATCACAAAACTTGACTGAATATTTATTATGCCTTGGCCTATTCAGCAATGAATTATAATGTGAATGTTTAGGGTGATACCACGGGTTGGAAAAGGATATTTGTTTTACAGAAGAGACTGTTAAGGCTAATATATAGTATCCATAATAATTATGCATACGTATATGTAGTTATATCTTTATAATAATATAATACAACACCAAATGGTGATTAATAAAATTTGGTTGAATACGTATGATCAACACTGTATTTCGAAGAACCACAACTACATATACAAATGTAAAATCTAATTAAAATCACATGCAACTATAATAATTAAATTAACGTCTTTGAAATACAAAATATATACACGTTATGAGGTGTGTAATGAGTTATTGGTGTTGAAAATCATTGTCATTACCGAAGGAAAATTATAGACAACATATGGATAATGGTCGGAAATTGCCAAGAACTAATTGTGGTGTTTAGCAAATCGGACGTTCCACTGATTTTCATTTTGTTTCCATATTGAAAAGAGGATACTTCTGTATCGGTTAACATATGTAAATAGCTGTCGAGATTATTCAGCTCGTGCAGTAGCCGCATTAAAATTAGAATATATTTCTGGGTTTGGATTGGATGGGTTTCTCACGAAAATCATTTAGTCGTTCATTGAATTATTTCTAAAATATGTGTATATTTAGTATAACCCATTAAATAATCGTGTTCGGATGGAGCTTACGCCAGCCAGTTTGTAATTGGAGAGCTATAGGTCGTGTGGTAATTCAAATGATGATTGGTATAAGTTTTGGAAATACATACATCAAAATAATCTAGGGACAAGGCTTTATTTGCTAGTAGCTTACGAGCCATATATAACCAAAAGATTTGCAATGTCATTTTAAACGTCAATACAGTTTGCTGATGGTGTTTCCATAGTTTAAGTGACAATAAGATCTTATTAACTGAAAAATCAGTGGAAATTTAACAGGAAATTAAGATTTGTTGATATGTCATGCTGAGATTTTTGCGATCAATTTTCTTTTCCCGTTTCTTTAGTATTAATTGAGGATGGGGAGACATCATTTACACCGTGATAAGCAATTAAAAGCTATTGAAATGCTTGAAAGTGGTTTAACTCAATGGGCCGTTACAGAAGCTCTCAACACGTCAAAAAGTGCCATCAATCGTTTATGGTTGAGATATCAGCAAACCAATGATGTGCGTGAACGTCATACAGGACGCACAAGAGCAACTCGACCAATTCATGACTTTCTGCAATTAAGAAACCACAACATTACGACGACAAAATTAGTGAGTCCACTTTATGACACTCATGATGTGTTAAGAAGCGTTGAAAATAGACTCTATGCAGATTATCGTAATGCCCATCGTCCTCTGAGAGTTCCTGCTTTGTCGAGAGGAAATCGGGGAAAGAGATTAGAATGGGCGCAGAAACATTTAAGTTGGGATCAACAAAACTGGGCATCTGTTTTGCTTTCTGACGAATCCCGGTTTAGTTTGCTTCTAGGTACAAGAAGAACGGGAATGCGGAGATGTACGTGGAATGCAGAACGATTAGCTACATCGCAAACTGTTCACAGCTTCCGAGGAGGTAGTGTAATGGTAAGGGGTGGAATGTCTCTTGGTGGAAAAACTGAACTCGTTGTCTTGGATCGGTATTTAAACGCCATTGACTATTGGGACGTTATCCATCAAAACATTGTGCTACCATATGCTGTAAGAATTGGTGAAAATTTTCAAATCATGTATGACAATGCGCGTTGCAGGTATCACACGTGCATTTCTTCAAAACCACGAAATTAATGTTTTGTCATGGCCAGCGCAATCACCTAATTTAAATCCCATAGAACAAGAGCTAGACCACTTGATTATAAGTATGCCAAAATAGGTGCAGAAAGGTAGTCAACACTCGTGGAGGTCCCACAGGGTACTGACATTGCACTCATTGTAACATGTTGTTGATTGTTAATGTTTTTTTTCACATAAGTTTTCGAAAAATTTATTAATTTTGAAAATTATTCCTAAATAAACAGACATTTCTCATTAAGTATTCTTTCATATATTTTGCACATAAACTAGGGCTACGCTAATATATTTAACAAATACGTTTTTGTGTGACGTGACCCAATTACATTTGATATTTCTGAGCTTATATCACAACAAGCAATAATACAAGAAAACTCCGTCGCCATATTTGCTTAACAGCTGTTTCAGCTGTCAGACATCTTTCAAAATGACGTTGTAATTCATATTATACATAACCTCATTTATGGCTGCGTTCATAAGTTCGCCAACAAGCTGCATTCCAATATGCTCAAAGTGGATAAAACAGAAATTTGTCTTTGTAATAGGGGATCACTACCTCGCTTTTATGTCAAGAAAGACAATATCAATATTAAATTTTTTCAGTCTCGAAATTTCCCTGTAAAATCTGTTGAATTAAAATGGGTTTAACCCGTACTAAAACTACGCGACGCATTTGTGCTTTTAAAAGCTTGCTTTAAGCAGTGCTTTAAACGAGCAATTTTTAGTGCTTTAAACCGGAATATTGCATTTAAACCTGTCATTTGTCATCGCTATTTTTGCTTTTATTTCACGTTCGTTAGATTAGATTAGTGCAATCAATTTGACCTAATGACAGAGTAGTATAGGAGAACAAAAAAAATCTCAAGTTTCAATCTTTCAATAAAAAAGTCACAATGTCACAATGATTTAATATAATTTGGTTTGCATTCCGGATTCTGCCATTTGCCGTTGAAATCCCAAATAGTAATCAACAGAAAAGTATCTGCTTTAGGTGTATTTCTACATGTATATGTAATGATAATTAATGATAATAACAATCAAGGGTGCAAACGGAATTATACATTTCATAGATGTATTTCTTTGTTCTTAAAGAATTTTCCTTTCTCAATTTCAATAACTGTCAACCATGTGTCAACCCACTCACCACGCTGTATGTGAAATTATTGTCAATGTGCTAATAACTGTTTCTAAAAGTAAACAAGTAATGATGGTGGCTTATACCTTCACATACAACAAACAATTATTCACCTATGTGGAGCAGAAATGCATTAACTTGCTCGACCCCCAGGTTATTTTAATGTGTGTATGATTATGACGTCTGTTATTTTTTTAATATGACATAACCGATTAAAAAATTGCTTTGAGTTTTTTCCCTATTAAATTCAATTAAAAGCTAAATCGTTCTCTAACTACAGCTCGTTTAATTGCTTGTACGATAATTTTTCATTACCGACGAGGAATGTGGGCGGAAAACTATTTATCCTTTCCTAAGTAATCCGCTGAAACGATTCAGGAAACTACCTCGCTCCAATTTCTGAATAATCGCCGCAGATTTTGCCGACTTGATCGCGGGCAAACTACACCGCGGAAAATAGAATTTTAAAAAGGAAAAAGCCACAGAATATGTGCACGTACGTTTCCTCGGCCGTACATGGAAAGTGGTAGCAGCGTTTCTGACTTCTTTTCTATGAAGCCACCACGTTCATTCACTTTTCTCTGGTCAGTAACGAGCGGCGAGATCTCGCAGTTTTATTTCCTATTAATTAACGGACGGTTCGCTCTTATGCAACGGCAACAATGATAGTAAAATGGATATTGTGTTTCCCTTTTCCTCCTAGTGCTGCCGGCGCGCGGGGAACCGTGTTACGTGAAGAAATGACGGTGATCGCGTTTAACCTTTTTCTCTCGTATCGGATAAGTTCAATGAACATTGGAAATTTAAGATTAGTCACCTGTCGATGTGTCGACGTTTTAATACAGGTAAAGATGTGATTGTGTTAGGTTACACAGATGGTGTGGTGAACAGAGTTGTCGTTGAATACAGGCTGGTCCATCGAATACGAAACAGATGGACTGTCTTTGAGACTGAAATATTTAGAATTTAATCAAAGTATCCTGCAATAATAGTCGGTGTTATTGCACTAGTGATCTGATAAAGACCACATTTTAATGCTAATTAAAGTAGGTTAGTTTAATATATAAACAATGACACACAAGAGGATTCCACATTAAAGTAAGTTAACACGCGGAATTCTGTATCAGCCTAACTACATATCGGAGGAATACGCGAAGCTATTATAGGAGATTATCAGTTTGGATATAGGGAAGCAAAATCAGCTACAGACGCAGTTCACATAATAAGGCAAGTTATGGCAAAAAGAATATGATATAGATATACATATACTGTTCATCGACTTTAAACAAGCGTTTGATACACTACAAAGGGAAAACATAAT
>JARFOC010108768.1:0-11828 GCA_031763485.1 Osmoderma eremita | reverse complement strand
TCAGCAGAAACTACGAAGGAAGATAATGTTAGACGTCGCACTCTGGGAGATTTGCACCACACAGAACACCACTTGAAATACGTATCCAGGAGTTCTTCACTCATCGAGGTGGTAAGGGAATTTTTAATTTTTTACTATTTTAAGCCACCGTATCCTATTTTGTATTTTATATCAAACTGGTGGATAATGATCCATCTTCGGCGGTTGGGTTCCCTTATTTTTCCGAATACTTCTGGCAAACAAATGGGTGTGTACCATTCAGAATTGACCGTACGACGTTGCAGCTATGCTACAGTTGCCATATGTCCGTTTTTTTCCGAAGAAACAGGCGACCATTTGTTTCGAAGTGCTTCGTGCGCGGACAACTTTTGTTGGATTTGGCTCATCTTGAAATACCCATACAGTCGACTGCTGTTTACTTTCGAGGATACATTAATTGGCACCACGTGCGGAGCAATCACAGAAGGAGGGGCGGAACAGTGTTATGCCGCCAAATTCAAATTGATTAAATCGTGTACATAATAGCATCCATTAAGGGAACTTACATACAATTCCATTTTTTTAATGATAATAGGTAATATATACGGTATAATTTATTTTCTTTTTCTGTATAAACGCATTTGCTCTAGCGATTCCCAGATTTTTCTTCTCGGTACCTTATCGAATGCCCTTTCTATATCTACGAATATTCTATTCTTCCTGTGGCGAGAGTTCTGTCAATAAGTTCTTTCAGCAGAAATATGTGATCTTGGGTACACCTCCCTTTTCTAAATCCAGGCTGAGCTTCCGACAAGGTTGGTTCCACCTCTCGTCGCAACCTCTTCTCTAATATTTTTTCAAGCAATTTAGCCGTGTTACAATTTAGAAAAGCTGAATAATGAAATATATCTACGGCACGCCACGAGTTCAGAAGAAAGTAAATATTGATATCAACCCCGCCGAAGTAAAATTGATGTGTGATCGCGCAATTGGTGCTTATGGTAGGTTTCACTGTATTTAGTGCTTTCACGAACAAATTATTAGTATGGGTGTAAATGTTTTCATTTCGACGGTGCTGATCTTTTGTTTCTGTATGTTAGTATTTTCATGTTGTCTTCCGTTTTCATACATTTATTTCGCAACACCATTGTGTTTGGATACCCCATAAACTTGTGTTGCTTTTACTGCTTATTCTTCAACTTCTGAATATAAGCTGGAACTAGCATAGATACCCAGTCTTAAATACCTGAATAGCTATCAGATCTGCTGTATTATTGATTGATTGATATAAAAATTCCGCTTAAGATTTGGATGATATATGAAATATTTTGTGAATTCGTCGAGACGTTGCATTCAGTACACGTGTATGGGATTCTATAAATAACATTTTTTAACAGTTTATTGAAAAAAATCCAGACAATACAGATTATATATTACATCATTTTTTCTCGTAAGGCTCAAATTAAGTTCATATAAACATAATAAAAATAGAAATTAATCAATTAATTATGCCATTACTGTATATCGCGCTTCGTAATTTCCATCAACGCGATCAGTATCGTCACATGTACATGTTTTACATATATAGATACAGAGTGTCCTTGAGATAACGAAACATCCCGCATCAAGACCTCTTTTTTTTGCGAAATCGCTGAGACAGGTCAAGTTTTAATCGAAAGGGGGCAATTTTCAGTGATACTTCATTTAAATTTAGAAAAATTATAAATGTTTGCATTGTAAATTGCGTGAACTTTTAAATGAGGTATAACTCAGCCCCTAGTGCAATTTAAAAATTTTGGGGTCGATACCCCTACGGCTATAAACATCATTTTTTACTCTAAAAGTTTCTTCGATCAAAACTTGGCGATTTTGTAAAAAAAACCTTGATTCTAAATATGCCGGGCGTTCCATTTTGCCTGGGACACACTGTATAATGAACGAAACATGTGTCTGGTGAAAAATATTTGCAAAATGTCGTCATACATCCATTGTCGCTATCTGCCGATACATACATACATGTGTGTACATTGTACATATGTATAAACACGTTTTTTTTTGCTGCGAAAATACGCCAAAGCGTTTGTTTAGTCTGCTTGATTAGCCGATACATGCAAATATATATCTGCCGACAACACGCGATGCGAAAGGTCTGAATGGAATTTTTGGCACGATATCGCTAAAATTAGGATCCAACATACATATACATAACACAATTAATGTGTCGGATATTTGCATAGGTCGAGTTGGGGCGTTGCAAAAATAGCACAAGTTATGCGAAAAGTTATCAGAAATTGTAGAATATGTTTTATGCAAATGTAATGAAGTACGAAGGTTATCATATCGAGGCGTGATTGCACATTACCTAAGTGTCTAACTACAAAGTTTGATTCGAATTTCAATACCAATTCTCCGATCAATTCCTGGTTTCATTGTCGATATCTCGTTTTTACTATATCGATATAAGATTTACAGAGAAATTTTGTTCTGAACACTCCGGTAAGGTCATGCCGTCAGCAAAGATTAGTTCGTTTATTTTTATATATTTAATTTAACAATTGCAGCCAGTTGCATAGCTTTCTCCATTTCTCTTTGAGACTTTTGTGCTCGCCTGGTGTCCTGTACGAATCTGCGATGTTAATTTTTAACGACCTTCCAAACCCCTATTTGTATTATACAGTGAGCACGTATAAAGGTTGGAATAAATTCCTTTAAACGTCAAGTGTTCGTTTCTCTGATGTGTACAGGCTGACCTAAAAACCTGTTATGACAGCTCAGCTAAATGGAAACACCTTTTTTATTTCATTTTTAAATTCTACGTTAAATTCTGAACATATTTTATGCATCATGTCCTATACCCGAATTCAATTCAATTCGGAAAAATGCACTGTAACTTGAAACATCAACATATTATTATTTATTTAGAAAAAGTAGTAAAATGCAATAAAAATTATTTTATCAAATGTTGGAAATGACCTCCACCAACTTCCCGGAAGTATCCGAGACGATATTGAAATTCTTGCAAAACTTTATTAACTACGTTAGGTTCTATCAATCTCATTTCGTCTCTTATCATATTCTTTAAGTCTTCGATGTTGTTTGGTCGGTTAACGTAGACTTTACACTTAAGATAACCCCACAGAAAATAATCTAAAGGGGTCAAATCTGGAAATCTGGACGGCCACTCAATTGGACCTCGTCGACCAATCCATCGGTCAGGGAAAATCGTATTGAGGTACTCACGCCCAAGGCGAGTGTAATGGGTCGGAGCTCCATCTTGCTGATACCATAAGAAATCGTTTGGTGTGTCACAGGATCATCTGGATGCTGGTCTAAAGTGGCAAGACACGGTACTAGGTCATCTTCTAAACATTCTAAATATCTGTCGCCGTTTAAGATCCCATCAAAGAAAAATCCCAAAATCTTGTTTTCAACAATGCCGGCCAAACATTAACTTTTTGAGGATACTGGGTATGGCGTTCTATTATCCAGCGGGGATTTTCAGTATCCCAATACCGACAGTTTTGCTTTTTTATACTTCGAGCCAAAGCGTTGCCTCATCCGAAAATACAATTCGTTTTGAAAACTGTGGATCGTTTATTGCACAAATTCATGAGTATCTTGAAAAATTCATTCAAAAAGTCATCTATCGTGGTCATCTTCATTTAGTTGATGAAACAACTGGACTTTGTAAGGATGCCATTTATTTTCCTTTAAATACTGGCAGGTCTGATTTTCCAAAGCAATACTGCGGCTAGGCTTATGGCGGTCTTCTTGAACAGCCAGTAATACATTCAGCTGTTTATCTTTTGATACCGTAAAGCGATCTTTTGTATAATTATCTCTAAGGTTACCTAAATCACAATATTTTTTGTTCTATCTTGCTGACAGTAGGTTGACATATTGGCTTTCTGTGGGGATACATGGCATTAAACATTCCGCAAATTTCCTTTTGGGCGCGCATTACCAATCATAATCAGTATCTCTATTCTCACTCTTTCATTGAGACGTACCACTTAAAAAAATAAGTTTTGATAAGACGAACTCATTTAAGATATGAGTCAACTATCAAGTCGACAGTATGACTCAATTCAAGGTTTTATTTACATAATTTAAGTGTGTAAGTTTGGTTGATTTTTTTAGGCTTCCACAGCGTTTCTTCCGAGCGTTTCTTCGAGAAAAAAACAACTGAATTGTAAATGAATTTATTCCAACTTTTACGTGCTCAGTGCATAGTGTTATGTGTGAGAATTCTTACACTTAATGAATGAAAAACTCTAGATACTAGCAACTAAGTTGCCATCCTCAGTAGAATTTACAAAGGAAATTAATGTTAGACGTAGTAATATAGATATGCTCTGCACCAAATCACTATCGCCGAAGTACGTATCTAGGGTTTTTCACTGGTTAAGGTGGGTTTGTTTTAGTTATACTATTTCAAGTCACCGTATCCTATCATTTCCTACCAAGAAAATAAAAGATGCCGGGGAAGATCATAACAATATATTCTAAATTTTTCCTTTTTGTAATTGATTTATTTTAGTTCATTAATTAAGTCGAAAAAAGATTTCTGACAATAGCCCGCACGTACGTACAAAAATGAAGTATATAATATATCAAAAAATATATAAATATACCAATTACGGCATGAATCCGCGGCTGGGCGTTAGATGTCTCTGGAGATTTTTCTAAAGGCATGTGCTAACGTGAAGTTGACGATACGGCGTACTGAACGAGCGACAGGCATTCCTCCGACGTGCACTGATGAGGACTAAGCAGTCCGAAACAGCTGTCTGTACGTGAGGATGTCTGGAACTATACAATCAGACGTGTTGTGTGATCTCAGAGGTATATTTATATATATTTTTAGATTTATTATATACTTCATTTTTGTAATTACTTCAAGGCCAAAATCCTTAATTGCGTTTGGATTTCTATTACGGACCGTACTAAATCGTAACAAACTTAATTCGTAACAGTTAATTTCCTTTTGTATACCCCCGCAGGTGCCAGACTCGTTACTTTAAGATTAGGAACGATGCACACAAAATAGGGTTAAACGAACGCTGTTGAGCGCTTAAGAGAGCTCTCCAAGTTCGCGAATATCTCCAATGTACGCACGTTCACTCTACCCGATTCCGTCAAGTGAACACGCGCGCGTGTCGATGCGCTGACGGCGTGTTGTTGTCTAGACATGGTCTGTATGCGTAATCCGCCAGACGAAATTAGCTCTCATGTAGCAGTTACGTGCTTCGGCATTCTTTGGGAGAGAGCTCATGGCATCGCCAGGAGAGAGGAACTGAGTTGTTCGGGAATCGTCGCGTCTATCATTCGATGAGCGAGAGCCCATTGAAAATACGGTGGCCAAGTAGGGTTTCTATTTACTCCAAAAGCTAATGGCGGTGAGATGATGCGAGTTCTAATGGCGTCGTAACATGAAGCGCAGTTGTCTAATCATTCATAGGCTGATAGAGTTGGAAAATTGTTTGAAGTCTACTATTTATTAAAGCGATCCACTTGAAAACAATAAAGAAAATCTTAAGATAACTTATGATTATTCTGAAAATAATTTATCCAATATAAAGCTAAGCTTAGTTAGACGAAGGAAATCAAATTTCTTTGATGTACGAGCTGCGTTGTAGTAATAGTTCAATGTTTTTACATTAATATATACTAAAAGGCGTCCCATGAGCGGGAAGGCAAAATGATTACCTTTAATACGAAATTTCGCATAACATCTCCTCCGAGTGGGTGCCGTCTACAGAGCGGGCGTTATTTTTCCGAGGTTGTACGATTTTTTGGCCAGGCGTTAGGCATACTACATATAGTGAAAGGCATACAAATGGCGTACATATATATAAAGTTACGTTTCAAATCTAGACCGCGCTCCGAGTGGCTGGCGCTCTCCCATTGGCTAGCTGTCAGATCACTCCGTCTTCGAGAAACGTCAGATAAATTCCGTTCGCAGACGTCAAAATTTTGGAGCGATATTTCGTGGCATTTTCGATCGAAAAGGTGTCTGAGGATGCTTGAAAAACGCGCGGGAGGTGTTTGGGCGTCGATATGCACTATCCCGAAGGTTCTAAAGTGGAATTTAAGCCCTCGACCACTTTATATATACTAAAAGGCGTACAAGTGGCGTACATATGTATAAAGTTACGTTTCAATTCCGCCGGACCGCGCTCCAAGTGGCTGGCGCTCTCTCGTTGGCTAGCTGTCAGATCGCTCCGTCTTCCAGAAACGTCAGATAAATTCCGTTCACAGACGTCAAAATTTTGGAGCGATATTTCGTGGCATTTTCGACCGAAAAGGTGTCTGAGGATGCTTGAAAAACGCGCGGGAGGTGTTTGGGCGTCGATACGCACTATTCCGAAGGTTCTAAAGCGGAATTTAAGCCCTCGACCACTGATGGAAATTAGATGTATCTCTGACAGCGCCAAAAACCGAAAACATAAGCAAACAGCAATTTGATAGAAAATAGGGGAAGCAAAGTGGAATGCAATGATCGACTTTGACAAATGGCATCACAGTAAACATAGAAAACGCAGTTATCAGTGATATTTCATTTTATCCAACATAAATTCATTGTGCGAAAATTATATCCTTTTCGTGTGCTAGATGTACGCACACAAATTTCAGCCAATAGTAAGTCGAGATATTTTCTCCTATTTTTCCAACGCTGTCTACTTAAAATGAATGGACTGTAGTATTTATGAAAACTGCTCCGTGTTGAGTGCAAAATTTATACGAACTTGTGCATTGTAATCTGGCCAGTGCACACCATCACACACACACACAATAGATTTAAATTATAACAGCGCTCGCTATGAAACTCGAATCGGAGATAATGACGGCAATAAAGCGAATCGTCGCAAAATGACAGCGATGGCGACCGACAAGCAGCGGTTGGTTGGTCCGCATAGGGACGAGTCAGCGCGGACCAGACGGCGACTTAATGCAATTACCAGTTGCACTTCGCGTAATTGTCTGCGACCTCTCGACACCGGAGACGCGGGCGCGAAAAAAGCGGCACTAATTAATTGACGCAGACGCCGCCGGCCGCGTCGATATCGCGCATCGTGCCTCGATCAGATCGGTCGATTCGAAACTTCTAAGCCTGTTAATGGGGATGCTGGAAAGCGTTCATTAAGATCGAAATACGTCGGGAAACGAACTGAATTGGAAATTATTTTCTAGGAGCGAAAAAATACGTACAAATCGGTATTTTAAAGCTGGAGATACACGGACGTTTTTTACCGGGGAGATTTAATCGACGATTTTTTTGCGTCTAAAATTGACAGAGAAAAAAACACGTCTAATCTTCAAATTTTTTTTTACCGAGAGTAAACGATGTTTAGCAACAAAATCGCAACGACTATAAGCGTCTGTGTATTTCCGTCTTTAAAATCTTTTCTCTAATATTTACAGGACCTTATAAAAAATACCCTTACCACCTCGATGAGTGAAGAACTCCTGGATACGTATTTCGGCAACTAAGTTGCCATCCTCAGCTATTACTACTATTTTAAGCCACCGTATCCTATTTTGTATTTTATAACAGGACCTTATGTTTATTATATTTTTCCGTGAATGAGCTCAAAATGTTTGTTCTATTACGCTGACTTAATTTAAAATAATTTTGTTGAGTACGTCATCTTTAAAAACCTCAAATTAACCTCTGTGAGGGTATGTCCGTCTGAAGTTCGATCTTCTAGTGTAATTTTAACACACTTCCGAATGTCAGCTCGATCTGAAAATATCCATACTTGCGTATCTTCGAAGACAACACAATATTCATGTCCTTTCGAGCAGATATGATCATGGATTATTATTGAAATTAATTATTTGCGACAGAAATTTAAAATTTTCCATGGAAGCGCTTCCGTAAATAAAAACACAGACAAGGTTTTTACAAGGCTCCTCCCATCCATTATATTAGCGGTATTGTACTGTTTACATTGAGTGAAAGTGTTTTAAGATAAACAAAAATATTGAATAAACACACTGTTCGGATTACTCCTCCCGCACAAGTATTAATTAATTCGGGACGACACGTGTTTCGGGAATACGTGGATTCCCATTATCAAGTCGAATAGCCGAATGGTGTGTTTATTGTGCTGCCCCACAGTCCTTGCTATCTTTACTAAAAATATTGAAAATAAAGAGTATAATATACTAGAACTTGATGAAGTCGGCTTTAACTATTTGAGCATTACACGACATAATAACAAATCACAATACACAGTTAAAACACTGCTCAATAAAAAAAATGTATTTTATTTTTATTGAGCAGTGCGTTAACTTTGTGTTGTGATTTGTTAATAAAAGCTAAGTTGAATTAGACGAAGGAAATCTAATTTCTTTGATGTACGAGCTGCGTTGTAGTAATAGTTCAATGCTTTTACATTAATATATACTAAAAGGCGTCCCATGAGCGGGAAGGCAAAATGGTTACCTTTAATAGGAAATTTCGCATAACATCTCCTCCGAGTGGGTGCCGTTTACAGAGCGGGCGTTATTTTTCCGAGATTGCGCGATTTTTTGGCCAGGCGTTAGGCCCGTAAGAATATAATATACTAGAACTTGATGAAGTCGGCTTTAACTATTTGAGCATTACACGACATAATAACAAATCACAACACACAGTTAAAACACTGCTCAATAAAAAAATGTATTTTATTTTTATTGAGCAGGGCGTTAACTTTGTGTTGTGATTTGTTATTAAGTATTACATAGTACATAATCGTATATTGATTAATACAAGAGATCAAGAAAGTATTGTAAAAAAACATTATCATGGAAAGCTACCTATGTACATATATTAAAATGTATCCGTGACCTAAAAAGTATGTATATTTTATTTAATTGTGGCTATAATATATTGCGAATTTGCCTTATAAATAGTTAAGAAAAACACTTATTTTTTATCCATGAAGTCCATTCTGTATAAAGCTTTTTTTTAAATATTTTTATAAAATATAAATTTTGAATGTTGTCCAAGTTTCTGTTATGCGGATAAAATACTAAATATAAAAAATATATGAATGAAAGAAATTAATTCATTAAATGTTAATTGCCAATATTTCGCTTCTTTAAGGCTTCAAAATTTAAACAGATGTGGAAATGAGAAAACCAAATTGATGGTGATATACAATTTTATGCGATAAACATTCTGCCGAGGTTAAAATTAAAATTACTGTTACATTAAATACTGAAAATATTTGTTTAAAATAATTTAAAAACATAACTCGACGTTTCGCTACTAATATAAGTGGCTCCTTCAGGAACCCCCGATGGGAACCCAACGTACTTATCAACCACAGTAGAGGCGAAAACCTTCTGGTGCCAGAAAGTTGCGGTAACTCGAAGCGATATTTACAGCCAAATTCCTATCTACCGAAAAAACGCATGTGTACCTCCGTCTTTAAGATTGATGATGGTCGTACGGTCACATAAAACGGTAAAATCGTAAGGACCAAAAACCTGTGTACCTCCGTGTTTAAAATTGAAATTTGAAAAACATAAAGCTGTAGAAATATTACTGATTTTAAATTAACCGTAGGTTAGGTATAGGATACGGTGGCTTAAAATAAATTTAATTTAAAAAATACCCCTTACCACCTTGTTGAGTAAAGAACTCTGAATACGCATTTCGGAAACTAAGTTGCCATCCTCAGCAGAAAAACCACAAAGGAAAAATGTAATGTTAAGCGTAGCACCCCGAGAACAAACCTGTTCTTAGAACGTTTGATAGTGGCGTTCTAAGAACAGGTTTGTTCTCGGGGTGCTACGTTTAACATTACATTTTTCCTTTGTGGTCTTCCTGCTGAGGATGGCAATTTAGTTACCGAAATGCGTATTCAGAGTTCTTTACTCAACAAGGTCGTAAGGGGTATTTCTTAACTTAAATTTAAATTAACCGGGCAAAAATCTTCTAATGCCAGAAGCTCTCGGTAACTCGAAGCGATATAATCGTATGGACTAAAAAAAAACGCGGAAATTCAAACTCGAAATACACAAAGCCCTATTAGTATTGTTAATTTTAACAGTGAAATTTTTATTTTCCTTTACAAAACCTCGGCGACTTAGTTTTATGAATCCCATCTGTGTTAAACTTGACAAAATAGTTTCCTCCACAACACGGGTGAGGTCACTGTCTTTTGTCTTTTGTCGGGAGCTTTGACCTGGCTCTGACCGACCGCCGATCTAGCAACTAGAGGTTTCCTAGGGTCGTCCCGTACTACCGGTCTAATACAATTCACTGCCTCTCTGGGCTTTGTTCGTTTGTCCGCTGTGCCGAAGGTGAATTGTTCACGTGTCAGGTAGTAGTATACAGGGTGTGCCATCGAAAACAAAACAAACTCAATAGTTGGCAGAATAAAAAAAGGTAAATTAATTTTAGCATTAGGGACATTTGCGCTCAATTTGATAACAAATTTTAATGCATTTAAAAGAACTAACGTCTGTATTCCAGGGTACGAAGAATCGGAAAGTTTAATTTGTTCGTTTGTGAATTGATCGCCCGGGGAAACCAACGAAACGGATGGAGTGTGTTTTGTAAAAAAAAAATTTATTCTAAAAAATAAAAAAAAACATGAAATTTAAAAAATGAAACAACAAATAAAAAACTGGTAAAAATATAAAAATAATAAAATCTTGAAAGAATAAGACAATAAAAATTAAAAAATAATTATCTGTTTATTTGTTAATAAAAATTTTGAAAAAATTAAGAAAAACCATTTTTATTTTTTAATGTTTTCTATAATTTTTATATATTTTTTTAATATTTTTGTAATTTTTTAAATTAAAAAATAGGTAATAGAAACAACAAAACAATATATGTAAATAAAAAAAATAATAAAAATTACAAAACTTTTGAAAATTTAAGAAAACCATTAAAAATTAAAAATACATTATATATTTTCTCACTATTAACTCGTTATATTAAAATAATTTCAAAAAATTTTACTTTTATAAAAAGATTAAAATATCTAAGAAATTAATGATTTTAGGTATACAGAGTGCTTAGTAAAAATGAAAGCACCAAAACTATTCTTTCTTTTTATAATATAAAATACAGGGTTATCCATTTAAAATAATTGAAAAAATTATGTATTTGGGTTTTGACTCGCCCTGTATTCAGTTTTGACAATTTTGAAAAAATTTCACTTTGGTATAAAATGGGCCACTATCAAAAATCTATGATTGTAAAAAAGAATTTCGAACTGTGTCGATTGTAGTATACAAGACAAGAAATCGCATTGATTTTTATATAAAATTGACCATAACTTCTGAAGCACGCTGTATAATTGAATGAAATTGTACATGGAAGAGTACAGGATGTTCTAGTTAGAAAAACTGTATATTTGGTTCACGCTGGTGATATGAAATATCTTGTATATATGAAAATAATTTTAAAATAATAAGTTTAAGTCTACAATTCTTGTAAATAACTTTTTTTTGATATCTTATATGATAACGGATACATCGAGCTTTGCCATACTAATGCGTCACCCTGTATGCGTTTATATACAACGAAAAGACGTACACTCGTGGCCACATAAAAGTTTTCGACCGACAAACAAGTTTTTAGAAGTTTTTACAGTGTACGAGTGTTTATACTAGTCGGCATCGGGTAGTGGAACGTGACGATGTTTTTTTTTTGAAGAATGCTATTAAGCAAGATTTAGTGCAGAGTATGCTAGATAAAGAAATGTTTGTATTTTTTTTTTGTTGTGTTCCAAAGAGAATATAACAGAGGGGTTTCTGTAAGCCCAGAAATCAAAGGAATACTATGTTGAAAGCTATTTTATAAATTATTTCTGATATGAGAATTAGAAATAAGTTCTATA
>JARFOC010108757.1:0-10368 GCA_031763485.1 Osmoderma eremita | reverse complement strand
AAGAGAAAAGAGAAAAGAGAAAAGAGAAAAGAGAAAAGAGAAAAGAGAAAAGAGAAAAGAGAAAAGAGAAAAGAGAAAAGAGAAAAGAGAAAAGAGAAAAGAGAAAAGAGAAAAGAGAAAAGAGAAAAGAGAAAAGAGAAAAGAGAATGTTGATCATAGTTTGTTGATAATCTTACTTTGTTAATACATTAAACTTATCTTGTTGATAAGCATATATTGTACCTTATTGTCGTTTTCTCTGTTCGGCTTCTCTCTTCTCCCGGTCTTCTCTCTTCTTGTCTTTTCTCTTCTCGTCTTCTCTCTTGTCATCTCTCTGCTCCGGTTGTCCTCTGCTGCTCCTACACTCTGATTATTCTCTCTTCTGTCTTTTGTCTCTTCTCTTCTGTCTTCGTCTGGTCTTTCCTCTTCTGTTTTCTTCTGGTATATCCCCTTCTGATCTTTTGGCCCTTGTCCTTCTTTTCTGCTGCTCCTCTGCTGAGGTGCTCTGGTTGTCGTCTGCTGCCCCTACACTCCGGTTATTCCCTCTTCCCTCTTCCCTCTTCCCTCGTCTTCTCGTCTTCTCGTCTTCTCGTCTTCTCGTCTTCTCGTCTTCTCGTCTTCTCGTCTTCTCGTCTTCTCTCTTCTCCTCTCTTCTTGTCTCTTCTCTCTTCTCCTGGCCTTCTCTCTCTTCTGTCTTCTCTTCTCCTGATCTTCTGTCTCGCATCTTCTATCTCCTGGTCTGTCGTTTTCTCTCTGGTCTTCTGTTTTCTCTCTTCCGTCTTCTGCTCTTCTCTTCTCCTCCGTCTGATTGCTCTCTGCTCTGCTCACCTTATTGCCTCTCTGCTCTCAGACCTTCTTTCCTGGTCCCGGTCCTGCTTTTGTCCTTCTTCTGCCATCCGGGTGTCAATAGAACTGTCGTTCCATCTGAAACTATAAAAATTTATGATAAGTTATTGTTAATAGTTCTTGTTATATCAAAAAAAATTGTCAAACTGAAATACATATCCCGAAATACATACATCTAGATTAGGAACAATCCTCTCGTCCCATTTGGATTGGTCTGCGTTCTTTTTTGGGTTCCATTCAGGTCCCCTCCTGAGTATTTTTTGGCTCCTTTTCTGGTGTCCTCACCTCTTCCTCTTCCTCTTTTGCCATCCGTGTACTGTGAACTGTCCTTCCATCTGAAACTAAAAATTTATGTTATATAAATATCAAAAATAAAGAACTATTTTTCTTTGTTTTTGATATTTCGACATGCATAGATCTAGATTTAAAAACAGTATTGACCACTCTAGCGAATACGTCTACTCTTCGCATTTCTAACGTCCGCAAGCTTTATTTACGAAAAAAATGTTACAGCGTTCGACTATAAAATGCATCGCCCTGACAGTTTTTAACAGTAACTACATTGACAGGTCGGTGATGTTCACAAATCCGCCTTAGCAGGTAGACGGAAAATCGAATCCCGCTCGAGCGGAAAGGCAGATAGTAAATTCTACATTCACTACTATCTTCCCTATACCATACAAAAAACACATATTTCGTAGCTACAACAAATTACTAACCAAATTCTTCAGGTCGTTAAGACTTATACACCGAAGAATATTTGTAAATTATTAAATAATCTCAAGTTATCGAAACTGTACCAAAAACAAGAAAGGCGAGAGTTATTACGCAAAATATTGAACAGACGAAAAAGATGATGATAATAAAATGCACACGCATACATACCATACACGCACACAAAATGGAAAGGAAAACTGAACGCCGCGGAAAATGAGATTGCTTACCGGAAAACTAAAACGCTCGCATCTGATGCAGATGATCCCTTGTTTGGGATGCAGTATACCACCACCTGAACATTTGCAAGCCGCCATCGTCTTAGAGTATGTTCGGATATTCCGGTGACTTGACTGCCAATGTTTTCGCTGGCGTGATGTAACCGATACCGTTATCCACGGAGTAGTTCGCGGAATGGCATTTTGTATTCTGCAGTTTGGCCTCGCCTCGCCTCGATGCAATCTTTCTACTTCAAGGAAGAAATAATCTCGCTATAGTTCTATACATATGAATCGGCTATATCAAATATCTATTTGTGTGTGGAGGCGCATGGGAATCCGATACAATTTTTGATTATGATATTTCGTTAAATCACACTCAAACAACGGTTATTATATGAATGATATGATAAAAGAATCTTGTTGGACCCTTTTCATGTAGTGATATTGTTGTCTAAAACATTTTCTTATACAAATAGACGCTTACACATGCTCTAACTAAATGTTACTAAATTATATTACAAGAATACGACCCCGCGAAACAAGTATAAGACTTCATTAATGAAAATAGATATCGTTTTAGCTTTTCATTGTATATTAACGTCGACTTAGCGTTAAAGGAAGATTTCTGTAGACAACATGGCGTCGGCACCTAGACGGTAATCTTAAATTAAGCAGCAAGTGACATTCGATATGGTAGTTTCAACTTTGTTCTTTGAGATCGAGCGAAGAAGATGGCGCAAACCAGAGATATGTACTAACTACTACGTTACCGCTGCCGTTAGTAAAATTGGTTTCGTTTAACAGACACACCTCTAGAATTGCGAAACCCGCTTCATATTCCTCTTAACGTAGAAAATATACGTTGCTTAGATTTATGGTGGCGTAAGATGAAAGGGACTAGAAAAGAAATAAGCACCTGACCCGAAATATTGCGAGCATGTCGTACTGTTTCCCATTCCCGTGTTAATTCCGTGCAGAAGGCGAATCAGATACCGGAAAAAATGGAAATTTATTTTCGCGTAGTGTGACCGACCCCTTATTTCCTTTGTGTAACATAAAAAAATATCATTTTATTTCGTTTAGACTTATTACCTTTGTGAGTGTTAAATAATATCTTTATTCGAAAGATAAAGAGGGTTTATCAGCGGCCTTTTGTATTTCCAGTTGCAAATATGAGGGATGGAAATGTCTGATAATGTTAAATAATGTAAATAAAATAATAGTCACTTTATGTTTGAATTTTCTAATGGTGCCCATTTTCAACGTTATAACCTCATAATATCAATTGTTTGTTCTATGTTGTACTTTTTTATTTACTTTTAATTTATTATGCTTCAACTTCAGACGATGTATGTTCAGACATTGTGTTAAATAAAAAATGTATTTAAAATGCCTTTATTTCATTTTATCTCATCACTCATTAATATTCTATGTGAAATGTTGATATTAACCACCACTAATTGTGAGAAGGATTTAACTCATGTTTTGAGAACTCACTAGTGAAACTACAAAAAACTTTAAATATCACCTAGTAAAGGGGAAACAATGAGCAGAGCTGAAAATTGAAACTATTACTACTTAAAACTACTCTGCATGTTTAACCATTGTAATTGTATTCCCACTATGCTTTATGTAGGAGGCGTGTAAATTCAGTAATGAGAGGGATATTTTTAAATATTTTCATTTGAGTATAATTACAATTGAACGTTGTCTCCCACAAAATAACCACAGCCACACAGCGTTGGAGACGGTTCTTCCATTCCTCCTGGAACTCGGATATTGGAATCGCCTTTAGCTGGTCGGTTACAGCCGTTTGAATGTTTTCGAGTGTCCCAAAATGATGTCCCTTCAGATGAAATTTCAATTTTGAGAAGAGGTAAAAGTCACAAGGACTCAAGTCAGCTGAATAAGGAGGCTGAGGAGCCACAGAAATATTTTTACTGGCAAAAAAACCGTTTATGGTAATTGCTGTGTGACAAGGCGCATTGTCATGATGCAGGATCTAATCGTTCTTGATGTTTGGTCTCACACGCATGACCCATTTTCGGAGTCTTTCGAGACCCTCTCGGTGAAAATGTTGATCAACCGTCTGAGCTTGAGGCACGAACTCTTTGTGAACGACTCCCTGGCTATCAAAGAAACAAATCAGCATGCTCTTGATCTTTGATTTTCTCATTCTTGTTTCCTTGGGCTTTGGAGAGTCTGAAGTGTGCCATTCCATGCTCTGGCGTTTTGTTTTCGGGTCATACTCAAACACCCAACCCAACGAACACCCAACACCAGTAATTACACCTTCCAAAATTTTTTCATTATTTTCAATCGATTCCAAAAAGTCAACGCACCTATCTCTCCTGATGTCCTTTTGTTCCTGCCAAAGGTTTTTGGGAACCATTTTCGAGCAGATCTTCCTCATTCCCATTCATTTGTCAAACCTTGATGAACGGTGGTGTGAGACAAATTCAACTGTTCCCCGATCATTCTGGTCGTCAACCGACGATCTAAACGCACAAGATCGCGTATTTTGTCGACATTGCCATCGGTTCTTGCAGTTGAAGACCTCCCGCTGGGTGGCTCATCTCCCATCGACTCTCTTCCTTCTGAAAATGCCTTAAACCACCGAAGAACCTAGGCTTCTGACAAAACACTGTCTTCGTATGCCTGCTGAAGTTTTGCAAAAGTTTCTGTTGCACTTTGCCCAAGTCTGAAGCAAAACCTGATAGCACACTGCTCGAAATTAATGTCTTTCATTTGTACAACGAAAACCGGGTTCACGGAAAAAATGACAACGGACAACCAAATGACTTGACCGAGTTCAAACTTGCACTGAACGCGTATTACAATGTCCACTTGTCGCCCCTCCTTGTCCCGTGCTTTCCGTGTTGCCATATCAAACGCACGTTGTCAATCTCATTACTTAATTTACACACCTCGTATCTTATGCTCAGAGACAATGTGAAACGGAAAAAAAATAGAAAGAATATATAATACATACAATACGCAGTGTATGGACAAATAACATACGGTATATAAGAGCACGTATGAATCTGCTATAAATTCACATTAACCTATATTCAACACGGGAAAGTTTAATGCCAGTATAATGTGACGCGGATTAACAGTGGCTGATGTCATGCTATTATTTCAGCCTCGCACTGCCGCCTACACACACACACACACACACACACAAAACTATTGAAAGTTTTCGCCGGAACAAACAGAAAAAAAAACAAACGACCAACTACGCGAGATGACAAAGAAGGGGTACATGTAGGTGAACAAAAAAAAGTAAAAATAGCTACGCGAAGGTGAACGGGAAAGCAAAAACAAAACATTACGCCACTGATGGTGTGTGTGGCGTCGGGACGGTAAATGTGAACTCATTTAAACTAACAAACTCAAATGGGCAAATGCAATTAGTATTTTTTCATGAGTCCCCGGTAAAATGAGGATGAATGTATGCGTAAAGTCACGGCGACAGCAATGAGAACCTACGAGGAGTTCATGAATTTGTTTGCGCGGTCACTAGCTCTGATTGACTGAATGTTCCTAAACCACCCGAGTTTGTAATATACTTTGTGATTGTATATGTGTATCAAAAGTAGTGCGATTTTTTTCTTTATTTTCGAGCCTAATCAATCGCCAAAAAAGAAATCCGTTTTTAGTAATGCGTCGTGTTGGAAAGTAATCTTTTCTTTATAAATGTGCTTTTTATAAGACAATCCCGTACGATGTAAAAATTAGGGTAATTTTTTTAAAGTAACAGAGAAACGAAATCATTTAACCGGGTTTAAGTTTTAATAATTTTCCCTATTTTTATTCTTACAAAAATAAAAAGATATTATGAATATTACTCACCGATGTGTCATTGTCCCCTTTTACTTTTCGTTATTCATTACGCGTTGTACCTGGAACCAAAAATATATTATCGATAAAAAAGGGAAAACAATTGATAGTATTTGCCATTTTTATTTATTTATTTATATACTTATTATAATTTTTTTGTTGATTTAGAGTTTCCCAGAGAAAATGCGCAGCATTAGGAATGATAGTTCTCCCCGAATCAAGATATGTAGATATAAAAGGTGTTTGTAGAAGAGCGAAATCCTAGTTAATTTCTTTAATAAATAAAATAAATTGAATATACATTATACTTTTACAAAACGAAAATAAAAATTTACTATCTTTATTTTTATCTTATTTTAATGTGTTCCTTCTATATCATTTTACCATCTTACAATTATAGTGCAAACTTCAACCAATTTCCAATTTCCACCGTCGTTTACCTGTTATTAAAAGGAATCATTTTTGAAGAACATATAACATTTTCTCCAAGTGGAAATGTTAATTTAAGTGACAGAAAATTGTGAAATATGATGGGATAACTTGTTAAAAAGAAAAAAGTTCCTTTTATGAGTATGTACAAAAGAAAGGTGCCTCAAAGTATGAAATACCTTTTCTCAAACCGATAACTGAAAAAAAAAAGAAATTAAGTATTCTAAAAAATTAAGTGTAAAGTTTCTTCTCAGATCAATAAAATAATAAATTCCCTTAAAGAATAAAACGAAATACTTTCTTCTAAATCCTAGCCAACTATTATATAAATTTTGTATTCGAAAAAAGCAATGTCCTAATCATCTATTCCCAAATTCTGTTTTAACAACATATTTTTTGTGTTCCGAAGAAAAAACTAAAAAACAAAGCATAAAATGAACAGGAACAAAAATTTTATAACGCTGGAAAATATGTTGAGAGGAATAAAACCAAAAATATACTACTACATTCATTGTAAAAGAAACGACGAATTAAAAGAAACAACCCGTGAGCCTGCTGTAACCCAACTGACGTAATTCGCTACTAAGGAAGTGCCTTGGCCGATGCAGAGAGTGAACCCTTTCGGCCGATCAAAAATGACTCTACACGTACGTGGCAGACGCTATATCGAATAAGAAATCCCTACACCAACGATTATTAGATATCTATAAAGAGCAAAAGGATGTAATAGATTCTACAAATATAAAAAAAAAGTTACTACATGGTAATCTCATACATACAAAAAATATTTTTAAGAACCGCAAGAGAGATATTTGTACAAAGAAACGATGTTTCTCTGCTACAATCACCACTAGTTAGTTCGAGAGCGTTTAACAATTGTAGATACAAGGGATGCCTTTTATATATCGGGAATAGAGAACAGAAACTAAAATTAATTATAGTACTTGGCTTTATTGTTTTTTTCAAAATATTCTCCATTAAGATCAATACACTTTTGCATGCGCTTGAACCAGTTTTCAAAGCACTTTGTCCATTCCATTGAGGTACCTCGAAAATATGCATTTTGAAAGCATCAACCGCTTCTTCAGCCGTCGAAAAATGTTGACCACGTAATTTTTGTTTGATGTGCGAAAACAAAAAGAAGTCATTGGGTGCCAAATCAGGGCTGTACGGCGGATGACCCATAAATTCCACTTTTTCAGTTGTCAAAAACTCTCTTGTTTGAGCTGATGTGTGAGGGCTCCCATTGTCCTGGTGGAGAATGATCCATCTTCGGCGGTTGGTTTCCCTTATTTTCCGAATACTTCTGGCAAAGAAATGGTTGTGTACCATTCAGAATTGACCGTCCGACGTTGTACCAATGGTACAATTGGCACTTTTTCCGAAGAAACAGGCGACCATTTGCTTCCAAGTGCTTCGTGCGCTAACAACTTTTGTTGGATTTGGCTCATCTTGAAAGACCCATACAGTCGACTGATGTTTACTTTCGTTCTCATAGGCATAGATCCATGATTCGTCATCTGTGACGATGTTATAGACATGTTTTGAAGTACCGTGATCGTATTTTTGGAGCATTTTGTTCGACCAATGCACATCAACCTTTTCTTGACCGATTGTCAAATTATGTGGAATCCAACGCGAACAAACTTTTTTGACGGCCAGATGTTGATGCAATATTGAATGTATGTTGGTTCCACTAATAGCCAAGGATACCTCAATCACACGATACGTCGCATGCCGATCTTGCAATATCAGTTCAATATTTTTCGGAACAACAACTGATTTTGGACGGGCTTCACGAAATTCGTCTGTGAGTGAAGCACGGCCACGATTGAATTCGGCCTACCACCGGTATACGCTAGTTTTTGATGGTGCTTCATCGCCAAATACCGAATTAAGTTCATCGATGCACTGTTGCTGAGATAATCCACGTCGAAAATTGTAAAAGATAATGGCACAAAAATGTTCACGAGTTAATTCCATTTTTTTGGCCAAGATGATTTCTTTAAGCAACTGTAAGTAACACAAATATCGTTTGTACGTCAAAATGTTCTGAGTAAGTATACTGTTGAAAAGGCTGAAATTTACGATAGAGGCGTCAATTGTCAGGTGGCAGCACCTGGAACGCCTATTCCCGAAATATAAAAGGCATGCCTCGCATAAAGTTGATGTAAATTAAATGTTTAATTTTATGTCCAAGATCTTCCTCCCATTCTTTTAAATTAATCTCTCTACTTCATTTTCCAATACTTCTACAATATATAAAACTATTTTACACGCCACATCACCTACTCTAGAACGGGGGAAAAATTAGGGAAACATAAACTAGATTTAAGAAAACGTCCCCTAGTAAAACACATAATGCAACATCGCCTTTCAATTCAAAGAATTTGTATACACATGATAATAACAAGAGGCGGCAGAAGAGAAAGAGTGTTTCCGTGAATTATTAATAATGTTACGATATGGCGACGCCTAGTACGGGTAATGGGAGTAGGGATGTTTTTATTCTCTGGTTTCGGAACTTCATAGTAAGGAACAGACAGACAAAGAGGAAGGCTAATAAAAATAACTGTCAGTAGACATGAAAGGTCCGTATTAGAAGTTACATTAGGTAAGCTTTCGAGTTCCTCTTTTCCTTCTACACTTTTACAAATACATATGTATATACATAGAGAAACTGTTTGGTAAAGGGATGGAAAGCATGTCAGACCTGTAGCGGTAGAATGACAGTTTTACGTGGAAGAATTGGCATACACCAGAAACGATCATCCTTTTGGAGACTAAATCTGATAGAGATTAAATAACCTCTTTTGTTCAATCCATATACAAGTACATCAAGAAACTTAAAATCCTTACACACTTATATTTACATTTTCACCCGTAACAACATACCATGCATTTTGTTCTAGCAGAGAAGCGAGAAATTTATTTCTTCCACGACTTCACTTCATCAAGAATCAATGCACTTATGTACTACTGTAGCTGTTTAGAAAATAAGAAAGCATTTTCGGATAAATACAACTAACAATTCTCATTTGTAATATCTAAAATGTTTCAAAATACTTTAATTTTAGTAGCCTACAATCACGTCTACTATAAATTGAAGTAAGTTTTAAGCCCATCGAAATCATCGACTAACACAGACAAAACAACGGAAAGAAGGGATGTCGTGGATTACAGAGAATACCTGATAAATTATAATTGCCTATACGCTAGAACGGGATGCAGCACACTTGTTGTTGGTTACAGTACATTGTACATATTATGTACATACATACAATCCTTCCTAACAGATTATCAATTGTAGTAGTATCGTGTTATCTTGTCTGCTCTGCTCGATTGGTTTCAAATTTAGTCGTCGTACATGGTGTTAGTAAACAGAGTACGTATTCATACATCAAAGGTCCACAGAGTAGGGCTTAAAGTCTTTCGACATCGAAAGGGGGAGCAAGGAGCCTCCTCGTGGGAGATTGTATGGAGTGGAGTACTCTTTTTTTTATGACGGATTCGTGACATTATTATCTATTAATCACCGAATGTCTTCTACACGTAGCGCGCCAGCTACTAGCTACTACAGTGGATTACCGCAAGGGATCTGGGAAGTTCTTTTGTAATACGCCATTGGCAAATAAATTATTTATACGAGCTAGAAAGAAAAGCTACATACAGATGTGTCTCGCCTCGTATTTCGCGCCTATATATGAGATTTTGCATATAAAATATTCAATATAAGTTTAATATATTCGACGATACTATTCCCTCACTTCTGCCTGCGATATACAATAGCACTCATAGAAATTCTGGCATGCGGATACATTATACTAAATAGCTTTATAAGTTTACCAAAACTATATCATGTTCAATTAATGAAGGGGAGATTCTTGTATCGTTTGACGTTTGTTCACTGTTTCACTAAGTTTCAAAGTAAATACTTGAAATTAAAGGAAGTCGAGGTTATTAAAATTGCGGGATACATCAGATTAACGACGTTATGCATGTCACAAAACCATTTTCAAATCGGAGGGAAATTCTACGAACAGTTAGAGGGTACGGCCATGGGAAACCCGCTGTCGCCGTTTATAGCCAATATGTTTATGAGCGAGTTTGAAACGGAATTAAAAAAGAACGGAGATTGTTTTCCGAGAATTTGGCTAAGATACGTAGATGATATATTTGCGACTTTGATACCACAAAATATACGGTGGAAAATTTCAACAATCGTCTACTTTTCTTAGATAGTTTAGTAAGAATAACACTAAATTAGAAATAGACATATACAGAAAAGAAACCAACACAGATAGATTCATAATGGCAGATTCAAACCACTGTCAAC
>JARFOC010108746.1:0-11830 GCA_031763485.1 Osmoderma eremita | reverse complement strand
TCACTCTTGATCCGCACTTATTTGCCCCGCTCCAAATCCAGAACCACTCCAGAACAAATAAACGAACGCAGCTATTGTATGGTTATAGTGCTTCGAGTTCCCAGCTGTTTGCGTTTAGTACGCATGCGGTCTGAGGTGCAACGGTGGACCATGTTGTCTGATTTCGTTTAATACTTGTAGACCCGTGTGGCGGAATTAATTTGAATTTAAAAACTCGTCATTGGTTTTTTATTTAACCTTATAGTTAAAAGTTAGTAAAGAACCTTATATTTTTATATTCAGAATAAATTAATAATAAACTGTTCGTTACCTTATCACGTTTAATACACTTCATATTTTTCACGATTTGAATTTTATAAATGTGTGATTATACTTTCTGTTATATAATGCGATTAGGAAAAAATATTAAAGAACTGTCTTCAGATAATCGTGCAATATAAAAAAAATAAACAGCAAGCAACTATTTTGTTGTTTCACGATAGACACTTATTGTAAATAACAGACATTTCATTAAATAATTGTTTTATTTCCTGTATTTTCTTCGAAGGGAAACAACACATTAGCACTTATCTTTTTCTTTAAAACGTAGTAAATTCACTGTAGTGTAATTTATGTATACAACAAATTACATAAATAATATATTAAAATTAGAAGATATCTACAGAAATTACAGTAATATTTATATTATTTAAATAGATGTCAATTTATGGTTTATTCAAGGTAGCTTAAGCGGTTGTCCCATTTTGCTGCTGCTTTTGTTGATTTCTTATAAGCTTACATAATAATATACTGGTGTGATACTCAACCTATAAATATCAATAAACCGTGTTTCCATTTCCAGAAATATTTGCTTTTATTGAAAGTATACGTAAATAAGTCATATTACCAGTGTTTTCTCAATGATTGATGATGATGATGAAGCCAAATAGGCTTTATAACCTTCAAATATATTGCTATCAAACACTGTTCGCAAATAACCATGTATTATTTACCTTTGTTGAGTTTTTCTTCACGAATGACATTGAGATTACACATTCCCTACAAAAACAGGATTTCTTTATTAAATGGTGCTTTACGAGCCAATAAATACATGTTAAATTATCATTAAAGCAAATGTCGCGTAAACAACCCCTAATTTCCTGATCTTTCAAAATTTGGTTCTCGGCTAAGATTACTGCCAGTACTATACCAACTCTGCCAGCCATGGTATATTAAATAAATAAGCTAAAACTGAAGAAAAAATATTTTAACAGTAATAATACTCAAACAAACAAAAATGTAATTTAACAACAATATTATAATTATAATAATTCAAAATAATATAATAAAATGAGGTCAATCCTCTAATTTTAACGTTTTTCTGTGCCTGTCGTACTATTGATAAAATATAACCTTACTTGAATATTGATGAAGAATTGAAATATAAGTATGTAACAGATATGTAATTTCCATTCATACCATTTACAACGTTACCTATTTTTGAGCACCTTTTGCGCATGTGTCTGAATCCATTCAAAATAGGAGCACTATAACGCACAATTACCCAAAAAAAGTATGTATGATGTCATTATTTTTGATACATACTAGTTAACCGATCGATGGTTTTAATGTAGTCATTAGCCGCGCCCGGTGACAACGTGTTGGGTTGACAGTTGCTAAGATGGTAGTGCTTCGTGCGATTTCGCATAGCTCCCGTGCTGTTAAAGAGACAGCACGATGTCGCACGAATCACTACTATCTTCGATACTGCCCACCCAAAATATTATCACCCGCAGCGGCTGTATAGAACTGTCTCACTTACAGCTGCAAATACGCAATATTTTCTAACAATTTCAATAGAGTGAAATTAGCTACATCATTTCGTCTTGCGCAGCGAGCCTATCGAGGCCTACTTTAGGGTGACCTAATGCTGTTTCCGTGGAAGACTCGGGCTATTATGAGTGGCAAAAATTTTAAATATGCTACATTTGTAATTAAAGAATGTACTAACAATAATTAGGCAAGATAACGTTTTTATTTGTGTAGATACAGAGCATGAGTTGACAAAAGTAATATAAAATGCCACTCACAAGCTATAAAACGGTAGGTTTATTGTGATTATTTCATGGTCATCATGTTATATGTAGAACTCGACTTAATATTTAAAGCAAGTAGTCAATTTAATAAAATACAGATTGAACTAGTACAGTATGGGGAAATCCCATTTGCATTTCTTTCACCAAAGATTGAAAGTTTACTTTATATCTAAATTACTAATTAAATAGTAGTACCTAATTCGATTAAAAAATATTTGGATTATTGTTTCTAATACAAAGAGAGCAAAAATGATTGTCATGTCTGAAGTTGCAGTAAATAGCAAGCAATACACCAGGCGCAGTCTCCACGATTAACCGCGTCCGCGAATGAAAACGGCTTTTGCACGATGTTCCCCGCTGGTTTCTCACTTTCTCTATGTCGCAATTCAGTTAAAACGCCTTCCTGTTGACACAGCAACTAGTATATTTCTGTTACCAATTCCCGCATTTTTTGTCTGTTTTCCACATCTATTGCTTGCGTTTTTTGCAGGCACAAACTCCATAACTTTCTTCATACATTCCGGCGCCTTTCCCCTATATTCCGCTTCGGGGTATATACGCCAGACTTAATCGACTTTCACACTGTATATATCATGTATGTTTGATTTTCACTACTGTACACCCTTTGCATGGGTAGACACTGCAATTAAAGATGCCGACTTCTGCATAAAGACACGCCCGTTCGCTTCGGCCTGCCGAGAAATTCTTACCCGAATGTGGATACAGTGCGATGGCGCACTACCACCCTTTGGTGGACAAGTAACAGGTTTTCTTAATCAAAATTATACGAACCGCTGGATTGAAAGGTCACCAAACTTAAACCCCCTAGATTATTTTTTATAGGGGAAAATCTGGTTTATGCAGAAACACCTGAAAACAGTGAATTGGAGCTAAAACAAAACAACAACAAGTTAAAACAAATAACTTGTTGCTAGGATTATAGATACCGCAGAAACTATTCGTGCTGATCCCGAGATTGTTGGCGGAGCTCCCTCTTCAATTCTAAGAATAGCTAGACTATGTATACTGCAATAGAGAAGAAAAGTGTGACGTATATTTTGTTTGTAAATCTGCCCGGTCTCACCAACGGTAAGATGATTAATATTCGGAATTTTAATCATTTTACACTCTTGGCGACACTGTAATTTTCCAAACAAAATTGACGTCATCACTTTTCTTCTCTATTGGATGGACATTTTGATCAATTAATTCAATAAAGCGACTTCTTTTTAGACGATCTTCAATGAGATTCTTTGCAGCGGTACAAAATATCTGCATTTGTATGGTATCCATAATTTCCAATGCTTGTAGCTCAGTTACGATAGTTTTAGGCATATGTTCATTAGACATTTTTAACTTGAAATTGCTTCACTAACACATCTTTAAGCTGTTGTGGCCAAATCATGGGACACCCGGTATATTGAGCATGTTAACGTCAGGTGTCAAACATCAAAATACTTATTTTTTCCATTATACATCTATGTATTTTAGTAAATGATAGTAAAATCTACTTCAGGAATGACTTAAAGTAATTTTATAAACATTACAGAATGCATGCAAATTCATAAGTTTACTACATTTTTCTTTGTGACCATCTTTTATTCATGTATCTACCCACAAAAAGAGGTAGCACCGCCGCGTCGTCTTTCAATACTTGCTTCGGTTTAACTCATTAAATTTGCCTTAGGAACATCACTCACACTTCCGGACAGTAGATATTTTCAAATTTCACTACAAATGCACTACAGCCGAATAGTTAATTCGGTCCCCTTGTTTCACCAAAACTTTCTATATAGACCTGCGTTTATGGCGTATAAATACTTATACAGTTAGCATATATTTATACGGTGTGGAGTATTTTTAAGTTTTACTATTTCAATTACACTCATTAAGGTGTAAGAGTATTTTTGTTTTAGTTTTGCTATTTCAAGCCCACCCTACACCCAATGGGTATAAGGGGATGATTATATATATATATTATATATATATACATTTCAAGCCATCGTACTCTATTATGTTAGACTACTGCCAGTCGGATTTTCCCGACGCCAGCACTGTTACCACAAAACGTTTAACCAGTGAATGCTCAGAAGGTAGAAAAGTTGCAAATTGACATAAGATGATAGCTGGCGTCACCTGCAATTTATAGCTAAAAACCATGTCAAATTGAAATATGCTATTTATGCAATTTATAGCGTATTGTCAAATTATTTGGATTTATGTTTTTATCTTATCATTGTTATAATAAATGTAAATATATTTATCTAACCCTATGTTATTTATTTTTTATTTTTTTTTCTTTCTCGTTAACAAAACCGTGTTTAATGTTTTGATTCAAGAAAGTTGCCAACAACTTTGCTGCTTCTAGATTAATAACCGTGATTATTGTCTTAAACATAAACTTAAATGTTAGTTTAAAAGTATCTTGCAAAAGAAGTTTACAACGTTACTATTTGGATAAAATTAGTAACCATACCGGGATCCTTTTCTTTAATAAAATAAAGTTGTAATATACTTCTTAATTTTGTGTGATTCAATTTATTTACTGCGTACTAGTTTCAACAACTATGTCTTCAGGACGACGTCCAGTCAGGAACAAGTAGTAATATTTCTACAAGTTTTACTATTTTACGCATATTTACCAAATACATTTTTATGCTGACTATTGTGAGCACGCCTGATTATTTTATTAATTCATAACCTAATTATGGACGTACACATGTCTTTTTTTTTATTACGCATACATTTTTCCTATGTGTAACGTCAAGATGTAAATTGTCAATGCATTAGTTACATAGCTGGTAATTTATAATTATATCAATTAATATTTTTAAATAATATATTCATTCATCAATCCCAAATTAAATGCATTTTATTGAAAAGTAGAAAATGTATTTAAATTATGAACAGGTAAAACAAAGATGAAAAGGTGCCAATGATAATGTGCCACCAGAAGAAGAAATAGTTTAAGACACGTTTTCAGTTAATTATCCGGAAAGGCCTATACCTTTTGCGAAAACTATTTACAATATTTTTAACAAATTCAAAGCAAGATGTGTTCTAAGTTCAAAAAAAAACCAAGTAACAGAACACATGAATTTGAATATCCTATGTTATGTAGAAGAACGGTATGTAGGATCGTTTTTAGATGTAACCAAACATCTTGAAATTCGGTATACAAAACCATGAAAGAATCCAATCATAAGCCATACAAAATGTCAAACCATAGAGCTTTTCAAGAAAAAATAAAGCGAACAATTGTTTGTGAAACATTGTGCAATTTTTTAAATGAAAATATAGAAATTTTTAATAAAATACTTAATGAACCTTAATTGTGTAATGTAACGTGTCATTAATAGAAAACTTAACTTTACATTTCTGCGCAAGTCTTTGGTTAAATTAGTAGTGATAATTGTTTGATTTTTCTGTGTCCGGCACTGTATGTGCATTTAGCTTGATTTTTAAATTGCATTTATATTTTCTTTCGAGAATATGTTATCCGTATTAGTTTTCCGTTTACATTATCACGCGCGCTGGCGCTATAATTTACCTGCTACGCGCAAGAGCTGCCCCTACATACGAAACCGCATGATGGGGGGACCGCCGGAGGATACATAAGGCGAGTACACGCACAATTCTAGGTCGAGAAATCCGGCTCCTTCCGCTTTCTCCACCACCTACCGAGGACGAATGGTCGCCGGATATTGTTGGTGCGACAATTTTCCGTCTCACAGCTGTTCTTCGTCGCCGGCTATTGTTGGCACGACGGACAACAACATAGTAACAGGCAGGCACACGAACATGATCCGGTCAGTGAATTGCGGCCAAATAGGAACAATATGTTTACGTACCCCTAGTAATCTTAAAACTATCGTCGCCGGCTATTGTTGGCGCGACAGTTTTCCGTCTCAGTTGTTCTTCGTCGCCGGCTATTGTAAGCACGACTGCCGTTCCGCCGCCTCACAACCTATATCGGGGCCGGTTATTGTTGGCACGACGGACAACAACATATTAACAGTCAGGCGCACGAACATGATCCGATCAGTGAATTGAGACCAAATAGGAACAATATGTTCACGTTCCTCTTAGATTATCCAGATAGGCAACCCATATGGCACCTCTGTAGAGCGGAATATTTTCAGCGATAAATCTTAAGGGGTGAGAATCGTAAGCATAGGTTTATAGGATAGGTTTCAGCTGCTACCGTCCGAATCCATCCAATAAAATTAAAAAACCAGTACACGTCGTCACAAGAATAAAATAATTTCTTCATAGCTCTGTTTTGCCATTGCAAATAGTATATCCGTACCAGATTCTACTAATAGGTACTTTCGTAAAGATAGCAAGGACTGTGGGGCAGCACAATAAACACACTGTTCGGATTACTCCTCCCGCACAAGTATTAATTAATTCGGGACGACACCTGTTTCGGGAATACGTGGATTCCCATTATCAAGTCGAATAGCCGAATTAATTAATACTTGTGCGGGAGGAGTAATCCGAACAGTGTGTTTAATACTTTCGTAATAAATTTTAACAGTTTCGTAGTAGTTTAAAATTTTCCTGGTATTCTTGAAAGTTTCATTTTTCGGTACAAAAAATAAATAAATTATGATAGATCCTTTGAAATAGATCTGTTACCATCCTACCACAGCTGTTCAAGTTTCACGCTCGTCGCATTGAAAACGTATAACGCCTGCTATGTCACTAGTGCTCTGATAATTTACTTCTTGACGTTGCATATATGAAAAATATATGTGCAATGAAAAAGGATCCCACATAACATAACCAATGCACAGTAGTACCATAGGTAGTGAAGGTACTACTGTGCATTGGTTAATGCAACGGTAATTGGTGGGAATTTTAATATTTTATGATATGTAATGAAATAGATTAACAGGGTGCGCTGCGTCGTTTTATTTAGGCAGGTATTATAGTTCAGTGTATTCTAGCGTATAATTATATCGAATACCATTTTGTTGCATATTCCAATTTTATCTGAAAAGCGTTATTAATGTTTTAATTAATTGGGATAGTTGATTTAGGCCCGGCACATACATCCGTGTTTTGGAAATGCGTATCGCATTAGTTAAATTAAACGCTGCACGCAGACTTGCGATGGCATTACGGTACCGCGCCCCTAAACACGAACGTATGTACCGGATCTTGAAGCGTCAAAGAATTAAAATTATATCGGGGTTTAATTACTGCTTTTTTATGTACAGGTTATTATTTGGCGGCACACTTCCCCACTACTTTTATAAATTCGTAGAACAATTAGTACCAGAAGAAGCCAGATTCGCCGTTATAAAGAAGCTTCTTTTGGAACGTCTGGTATACACACCACTCTTTCAAGCTTTCGTTTTATACGTGTTGGCCAGGTTAGAAGGCAAGAATCATGATAGAGCACTAAATCAACTTTTTGTATTGTATGTTCCCATGCTATTGGCTGTATGGAAATATCTTACCGTTATTCAATTCATAAACTTCGCCTTTGTTCCACCTATGGTGAGTATCTATGATTATAGGGCTCATTTTAAGCTCATAGTATTAGTTAGTGTATAGTATTAAAAAAACAAAAAAAATACCCTTACCACCTCCTGTTCTTCACTCATCGAGATGGTAAGGGTATTTTTTTTTTACTATTTTAAGCCACCGTATCCTATTTTGTATTTTATAGTGTATAGTATTGTAAAAATACGCTTTTGGTATATTTCTGTTAATAATAATCTAATAACCCACTTAGGTGAGACGAGGCGTGAGTCGGTGGACAGAGGCTGTCCACAGGGAGGGGTCTTATTGCCCCTTCTGTGGAACATGGTTATCGACGAGCTGCTAGTCTCACTAAACAATGAAGGATTCTATACCCAGGAGTATGCAGACGATGTGGTAATACTCACACTGGGGAAGAATACCAGCATAATATCAGAGTTTATGCAAAGGAGTCTGGAATCAGTGGAAGGGTGGTGGGCAAAGGAAAACCTACCAAAGTGGCAACAATCCCCTTCACAAAGAAGAAATTTAAGTGGCCTCAAGCCGCTTATTCCCTATACTAAAGAAATAATACAGGTGAAGCAAGAAACTAAATAACTAGGCATAACCCTAGATTTCAAATTCACCTGGAATATGGATTTGGACAGAATGATAAACAAATGTAAAATGGTACTCATGATGAGTCGCAGAACAATGGGGAAATCATGGGAACTTAAATCACGAATGACACACTGGTTATATACTGCAGTGGTGAGATCTATGATTACCTATGGCTGCCTAATTTGGTGACCAAAGACAAATCAGAGGCAAACAACAGCCAAAGTCCTAGGAGTTGAGAGACTGGCATGCCTCCGCATTACGGGTGCAATAAGAAGCACACCGACTGCGGCCATGGAGACCATGCTTGCCTACTCTCACTTGATATCTATATCAGAGGGGAGACAAGAACGGGAGCATATAGGCTAATGTGCGATGGTAATTGGGAGGCTGGGAATAACTCAGGACATGTCAAAATAACGAGTGTTATTGAGAATCCCCGCGACTCGATGATTCCTAAACTCTCCTGCAACAAACCCTTCGAAGTCATGACAGACTGGAAGGAATAGAGTAAGACTGAAAGGAATATAGCAGCAAACAATAATCTGGCACACAGACGGATCTAAAACGAGCACAGGTTCGGGGGCAAGGCTATGCAGAGGAAACCCGGAGCGAAGACTGCGCATACCCCTAGGAAAGCACGCCTCCGTGTCCAAACTGAAACCTGTGTAATACAAATCTGTGCTAGGGCGTGTTTACACCAGGTGCCACAAAGCAAACCGCTCTATATTCTCACGGACAGCCAAGCTGCCTTAAAGGCATTAGCATCTTATCGGATATCTTCCAAGATGGTATGGGACTACCTGCAAGACCAGCAGAACCTGGCGAAACACAATACAATTAAGCTGATGTGGGTGCCGGGGCACAAGGGAATGACCAGGCGGACCAGCTAGCAAGTAGAGGATAAGAAATGACCCTCATTGAACCTGAGCCAGCTCTCGGGATCACAAAAACTGTTGGGTGTGGTGCGGTAACTGAGTGGGTGATTGAACAACACCAGAAACACTGGCACCATGTAGCAGGACAGAAACACAGCAAACAGTCTATAGAGAGGAACCTCTGCGTAGAGTATGTAATGAGGAAGAGGAAACAGCCTCACATTATTTTTGTATGCTATGCATTAAGCCACCGGAGAAATGCCCTATTAGATGCAATAGACGCACTACGGGGCATACCGGAAAGGGATTTGACGCACACTAAACCTTGTCTGTTCGGATAATCAGGAAACAACCGGATGCAGAGTAATACAGTAGGCCTCAAGGCCGCAGTGTTAAGGGATATGCAAGACCTGTCTCTGCATTAGGGATCTATCAAATCAATAAACCACTTGCTTCTGCAATTATAAATTATATTTTTATAACAAATGTGGTAAGGGTTCAAATCAATATCAACAAAGGTTTTAAAAAAATATTACTATACTCTTCCCCGACTCTACTTTTTCGCTGTGATCATTAAAAGTCTGTTGATAACATCCAAATTCCAATATTTAATAACAATAATAATAGGTTTATTGAAGATCAATAATCACGATTTACATTTTATTTCATTTTTCAAAATACATCCGCAACTTTTAAAAGTGACTAATATTTATGTTTTGTATTTTTAGCTGCGGGTTTTGATACTAAATGTTGTTGGTTTCCTGTGGATCATATACGTGGCTAGAAAAAGGCGTCGCCAAGAATTAAAAGGTAAATAAACACCAATCCATGCAGGACGATCGATGGAATATTCATCATATTAAGACATCGGGTTTGTGCATTGTAAATATATGTGTATCTACCCAAGCAGCAAAATTCAAAATTGCCGCAATCACTTTTAGTAACTTCAACATTAAAGCATGAAATTACTTACAATTTAGTATTACATCAGTGGGTATTTTAATATCTTCAAGTTGAAGTTACTAAGAATAATTGCGGCAAACTTGAATTTTGCTGCTTGGGGATTGTATGTACTATATCGTATCTATTGTAGAGTAATAGGTATCTGGAGATAAAGGGTATTAGTGTAAGGTGTAAGTACCTATCTTTAATCTCTATAACTATGTGTATTTGATACAAGAAACTACCTGGTGGTGATTTTACACAAACATGAACAGGAAAATTACGGAATATTTTGAAAGTAAACGTTTTTGTGACGGAATCAATAACTTCTGGTAATAAAGTTCGTTCAACGAGTTCAGAAATGGAAACAGGCAGAAATGCGCGAGTAATACAGCTCAATAACTTAACCAAAAGATATTTAAGCCTTCTTTTGTAATAAACTTTTATGTAAAATGTGCTTTAAGTCAACAACAGTTCAATGGCGGTAATCATTAATGTCTGGCTCACTCTGTACTTTGTGTAATTAGCATTGGTACCACACCCCTTCCTAAACGTTAAGAGTTTTCACATTGAATGATGTGTATGTATGAAAATTTCGAAAAAGGAATTTGTAAGTAGTTTCCAGAAATTTTCGGAAGTTTAACCATCGTAATACTCATGAAACATTTTCAAAGACAGCTAGTTTTATATAATATAATAAAGGAGTTGTGTCACCAAAACGTACGACTTTAATATACTTATAAAGTACATTGTGTATTATCAAAATGCCAGTGATTGTATTGTAATGGAAAGGTTTTTATATTAAATAAACATAAATATGGTATATTTTTATAGTAAGGTGTTTTTGTATGTATGATTATTCAAATTCAACATTAATATAAAATGACCTGAAGTATTGTATTATTAATATATACGAGGGGTGATTTATAAGTAGCCGTGTTGAGCAAGAAAAAAAATTGTTTAAGAAAATCTCGATTTATTTTTCAACATAGACCCCTTTCAGCTTGAGCCAAACAATATTACAACTTTTTCAAGCCACAAAAAATAGGATTTGTCAAATTGAAAAATAGGCTTCGGTTTTGGGCGATGACCTCCTTGTTCGATGCGAATCTCTTTCCACCGAGTCATCTTTCCCTGTTTAGAAACTGGGAGAAGTCGCAGGGCGCCAAATCTGAAGAGCACGGTGGATGTGGTAGCAATTCGTAACCCATTTCCACCAATTTCGCCGCAGCGATGTGGGACAAGTGTGCCGGCGCATTATCGTAGCTGAACAACATTTTTTCGTCGTTAAGTAAGGCGTCAAATCTTGCCAATAATTGTGCATAATACTACCATGTAACAGTTCTTCAAATTTCCAAATAATCGATGAAGATTTTGTATCCTCGAAAACGGAGACCTTTCCTTGCGGATAACGTCCACTGTTTTGTCAGTTCCTTCTTTTCTGGTGTATAGCGAAGGATCCATGTTTCATCAACATTCACGAAACGGCGAAGAACCTCCTTCGAATTGAATTTAAATAGGTCCAAACACTGCTTCGCTGTGATCATTCCATTCTGCTTGTTGTCCACGGTGAGCATACGCGGCGTCCATCTTGCCGGTAGCTTTGTCATGCCCAAATGTTAATGCAGGATATTCAAATGAGATACTAGCCGTACTGGCCCCTTTGTGCTATCTGCCCAGCGGCATCACTTTTCTCAAAAACTGCCCGGGATGTATGCATCTTGTAACGGTACTCTTACAATAATAAATAAATCAATAATTTGGCTATCATGAGTACTCTATTGTATACTTGTCTCAGGTCGCGCAGTTCTGGCAAAGTAATTCATGTACCATGTAATAAATTTT
>JARFOC010108725.1:0-11831 GCA_031763485.1 Osmoderma eremita | reverse complement strand
GGTAAACCGATAACCTATATCGACAACTAACAGCTGCTAACAAACGGACATAGAGCACAATGGCTGACTGGAAATCGCGTCACGTACTATCGGTAAATTGGTCACGCTACTGCCACCTATTCGAGCTGAAGAAATACTAAACCAATGCACCAGTAGCCCAATTTAAGCGAATAGGGCATGGATATCACTGTGAATTTTCTTCTTGCGCTGGATGTGATTATCAGGTTGGTGCACAGAAAAAATTCTGCCGTAATGCCCGTAATGTTTTTTCAGTGCCAAAATTCCTATCATACTGCAAAAACCAATGGCCTCTAATGGGATAAATATGTTCAACTTTTTTAAATCTAGTCTCAATTAACGTGACCTTTTCTACATAAGTTGTTGAAGAGGGCCAAGCGACGTCGCTTATCTCCTTTCTACACCATTCGCCGCCGCTTCTGTAGTATATAACGCATTGGCGTTTGCATGCTTTCAACAACAAACGACGCGGACAGAGAAGGAATACAAAATTCTTGCAATAACTCGAAACACTAGAAAATGGTGCTTGACCCCTTTCCACAATAAACGATTCAATTGTATTATGGTACAAATATAATAGGTAACCACATGCGCATCAGCTAGTGAAAAGCGTATCCAACCCCTTATAACATAATGTCCGAATAATAAACAAAGTTACCAGATATATGGGAATAAGGAACATACAATGGGTGAATTGAAACAATTTAATATACGGTTAGAATACATATACGTATTTTTGCTGATATATTTGATATTATCGCCCGCCCGCATGAAATGATAAGTCATTATCATCATATTCCGGGGACAATGTATATAAAATTGGTGAGGTCCAGGGATGAATTGAATTTATAATTAGATCAGTGATGAATATTACAAATTACTTGGGAACAAAATCGCACTATAACTATCAATACATATGAAATTACTACTATCACTTGCAAATGCAAGGTAGCAATTGTGTGCATTGATTATAATTAAACGGTTTACTATAGATAAGAAAAGTGACGTCCATTTTGTTTGGAAATTTGCCCAGTCTCGCCAACGGTAAAACGATTCATATAGCTGCTATAAGATGGCGCCACACATTTTGAAAATTAATCTTTTTTGTAATACAATTAAATAATAAGAAATGTTGCTACAATATAATTATTAGTTATAAAGGTTTTTGTAAAAATGTTCTCTGATGAGTGTAGATTTAGCACAAATAGCCATGTATCGTCTCAAAATTGTCTAAATACGGAATTATAAGTACATTTGTTGGCTTGTTAATTGGCGCACCATTTAAAAAAAATTCCGTTTGTTTAAAAATACATAAAACAAACGATTTTCCACACTACTAACAAATTTATTTTAAACGGTATAATCCGTGAGTTTGAGAACAAGCAAAAACTGTTATCAAGGATTTTCTTATAGACGTTTTTGCTCTTGCGATACATGTCCGAATACACATATATTGTTTAATACTTTTATCTGTTATAGATATTTGAGAGATGAATTTAGAGCTAAAACTTCAAATCTGCACGCATTCTAGAAATCCTATTTTCTTTCAAAACATCTTTTTAAGGACGTTTTTCTACATTCACCATTTCTTACTCACATGCTTTATTTATAGAATAAGGTCAAAGATATAAAACATATCTTTAATGGAGTTCATATTAAAACTATCGTAAAGATTTTTCACTTACTTACCCGACCATAACTTTTGGTGGATGCGCCGGCACAATTAGTTTTAACTTTTCAATTAATTGAGGGTTTCTTTTAATAAATCAAATGTTGGAAGTCTCAATGTTTATTTATTAAAAAAAAAGTAAATCTTATATTAAATAATAAAGCGGTCAATTATATTTAAATAATGAGAAGAATCTTAGAGATCTTAAAACAAATATTTGGCTTTGTAACTGTATAAAAATACTTGGTTTTTCTTATTGTTTTAAAAAGTAAATTCAGTCTTATCGTTAACACGTTAAAATCTTTCTGAGGTAATTTTCATAAACACGAACAAACGTTTTGGGTACGAAAACAAAATAATAACCATCACCTTACAATATTTTGGCACTTATTTTCAAAGAATTTTGTTTTATCAATTTTATCAAATATATAAAGTGCAAAAATAACATTAATACCTGATTAAGGCTTTGTTGCTGATCAATATTTTTTTAATAGTAATAATAATAAATTAATGGCTAAGATGTGGTTCGTTTAAACTAATAAATAACATAAATTATGGCTTTGGTACAAACATTATTTTAATTCATTCTTTTCTCTCAATGGACTTGATACGTAACTGTTATTTAAGGAACGGTTTGGGCTGTTTATATTCTCTTTGTCGACAATACCTAGTTTTCTCGGCGACTTCGTGAGAGTGGCTACCTCCTTCCTCAATTTCTCAATGGTTTTCATTTGAGCTCGCATCTTCGTTTCAATTTCAGCCTTGCTCTGCAAAATTAACAAGATATGATACAATATATGGCACAAAGTAATTTTTTTTGTTTTACCTCAATTAATTCGTAGTTCCTACGCTTTAGATCAACCAAATGCTTTATTTTCTGTTTCTGATTTTGATGACCTAGAATTTGTGCGTATTTTAAACCCATCATCTTAGCTTCGCTTTCGGCATCGTGTTTTTGGCTTATTAACGCTGACCTTTCCAATTCGTACGCCTCCAGTTGTTCTCGAAATGGCCCTATTAAGGATTCTTGTTCTTCGACCTGTTTAAAATAACTTTTAGCAAAGTTTAGCATTATATTTTTATGTAAAAAATTACCGTTTTTGTTAGTTCTGCATTCTTGATTTGCGAGGCTTCATATTTCTGAAGAAGCTCGTCATATTTTCCACTTTGATCGATGTAGTTTTTCTGTATCACATTTAAATCTTCAATTTCCTTTTCATATTCGCTGGTCTTGCTTTTGTAATATTCGCAATATTTTAAATAAGAATCGCTCTTCTCTTGCAAGTGGTTCATTTGCTTAACCAACACATGGATTTCGTCGTTTTTCAATTTAGCTTCTTTCAGATTTTCTTCCAGTTTACCATTATGGACAATGTGCTCTTGGAGCTGGCTTCGAAGTTGGTCGTTAGTTTGTTCTGTTTCAATCATTTTCTTAGTTACGTTTTCCAATTCCATTGATACGGAAGAAACTTTCTTTTCCAATTCACTGTTGCGTTTCTCATATTGCTCCAACTCCAAACGTACTTTCGAGATCAGATTTTGAGCTTCAGAATTTAAAATCTGCTGTTGGTGCAATTGGTCTTTGATCTCTTCGAGATCACCGTTCTTCTGTTGGACTTTCCTGTTATTATCAGCAATAGTATCGTTAACTATCTTTTTGTATTGATTAACTTCTTCCGTCAGACGCTTCTCCATATCCAGTATTTTAATCTCCGATTGCTCAAGATTTAATTCACTCTTCAATTCTAGGTCTTCGTAAAGTTTCGTCATCGTCTCTAGTTCTTGCGTTAATTTATTGCATTTATCATCGATTTGTAATTTTGCTTTCTCACATTGTTCGAGTTCAGATTTTAGTTGCTCAACATCTCTGTCAGAATCAAACAATCGTTTCGTGACAGCCTCGACTGCTTTTCGCGTTTTTGCAATTGTTACAACAAATGTATGTTTTTCAATAAGCATTTTTTGTATTTCTTCTTTATGCGAGTCTCGTTCTTCGATTAATTCCTTTTGAGTCCTTTCTAATTTATCGATAACTTCATCGTACGTTGATTTCAATTGGAGGTATAACGTTTCAACGGTGGTTTTCTCAGATAAATATTTCTCTTGTAATTTTCTTACATTATCAAGTTCGTCCAATGTCTTTATTAAGTTATCTTTTACTTCGTTCTTTTCTAATTCGCATTGGATGATGTTATATTCACTAATAGCCTGACATTCTTTCAGTATATCATCAGATTCTTTGATCTGTGCTTCAAGTTTTGTCTTCCATGTATTTTCCACTTCCCGGATCTTTTCGGCTCTTTCCTCCTCCAGATGATCTTTCTCCACTTTGCTTTGTGTTAAATAGAATTCATGTAAATCTTTGTATTCTTGCAGCAACTTTTCTGAGTGTTCGTTTTGCACTTTTAGTTTTTCTCTCCATTCATTTTCAATGTGGAGGCATTTCTCTCGGATTTGTTCTTCAATTTCTTTTGTTTGAAATCCAATTTCTTCTTGCATTTGTTTCACTGTATCTTGGTGAGCATTTTCCATATTCGTTATCTTAGTTTTGTAAATTTTTTCCAAAGTCTGTTTATCACCTTCTAACTTATTTTGTAGTTCTGTTATTGTTTTGAGCATTTCGTACTCGATGTCTTCGATTTCTACTTTATGTTTCGATTGCAATTCTTCGATTTCGACTTTATGTTTCGATTGTAATTCTTCAATTTCTCTTTTATGTGTGTCTCTCAATCGCTTTAGTTGGTCTTTTAAGTTGTTGCTTGCCTGGGTCTCTTTGGCGATTATTTCTTCTTTAACTTTAAGTTCTTCATTATAAGCTTTTATCAATGTGTTGTTTAAGCGTTGAAACTGGCTAATGTTCTTTAATACTTCTTCGATATCTTTCCGATTTTCTTGCCTTAATTTATTCCAGTCTTTTTTAGCGATCACCATTTCAATATTAACTTTCTTGATTTGGTCTTCCCAACTGGTTTGTTCCTTGGCACGATCAGTTTGAAGATTTTCCAACTCTACTTTGTGTTCTTCTTTAATTTTCTTTATGAATTCTTCATATTTATTCTTTAAATTATTGATTTTCAATTCCTCGTATTCCTTAATCGTTAATTCTAATTTGATATTGGTGTTAACGATTTGGTTCTTCAAAAATGCTTCTTCCTTACTGTGTTTAGTCATCATATTATCTATTTCCACCATATGTTCATCTTGTAATTGTTTTAAGAAATCTTCAAATTTTATTTTCTCACCCTGTAACTCGTCTTTCTCTAAGTGCAATTTGTTCATCTGCATCCTCATTTCCTCTATTTGTTCGGTTAACTCTTTTATGTACATATCTTTATTCTTACACTCGACAATTTTCTCTTTTAAAGCCTCATTTGCGGTGTCCGTTTCGCCAAATATATCTGCTGATTTTACCTTCGCGAGCGATGACAGTAACTGCTTTTTTCTCTTTGGTAGAGTCGGCTAATTATATTAAAACGAATTAAATCAAATTTCATATGTACTTTATACCTATAACTTACAGTTCGGAAACACGTTACACCATTAGAAGAGTTTATTGAGGTATTATCGGAAAGAGCAGGACTCTTAAGTTCTGCAAATCTATCCGTGTTTGAAATAATGGCATTAGCAACATGGTTATTAACTTTGGGATTGTAGTCTGCCGGGGAAGGTGTGCAACCTTTAATTTAATATTAAAATAGTAAAAAGATGGGTATCAAAAACCATTACAAAAATAGGAAAAAGTATCATATAAAAAACTACTTACTGGATACTTCATTAAATCGCTGTATTTTCGCTCGAGGAAAAGACATTGCTGGTTTAAACACAAGTACTTAAGGTATATTAATTAAAGGTAAGACATAAATAAATTATTGAATCGGAACTAAAAGCTGCTTATCTGGTTATACATACTGCGACATTCGTTATGGCGGGATTTTAAATCAACTGACGGTTATTTGAAGAAGGTAGGGATGACCAATCAGGTGGCTGTAAAAAACTGTGGGGAAAATTTTATTATGAAATTTAAGGAATTTGTTAATTTATTTTTAATAACTTATTTTAAATTACAAATTATTTTTACTATACTTATAACAAATATATGTTTATTTAAATATAAGCTTCTAAATTTGGTGCAAAATTGATTGCCTATGTTCAGGTAAATCAGTTTAGTTCATTCAAACAAGAATAGATGGGGACAGTAATGCTTATTTTCGAGCAGAGAGCGGTAAGATATGTTTGATCTTAGAATAATTACTGTTGTTAAATGATATGAAGTTTATTTCTTTTGTGGAATTTGACGTGCACGGAGCATAGGTAGGTAAGTGATATAGGTGTATTACTTTAACATGTGTTTTACGGATAAAGTCGAAAAAGAAAGGCCAAACGAAATGACAACTTAATGGTATCGCGTATTTATAAGTAAAGGATTTATTGGATATGTTTGGCATTTTACAATTTATAACGCAGTAAATAATAATTACACCTGCTGTTAGTTATGTTAGAAGTATAAGGAAATAAGTCTTGTGATCCTTAAAGTGAAATTATGTTTTATTTTGATGATGTACATTTTAATTTTATGCACTCCACATAAAAATATATTTTACGTATATGGATGCATTTGGATGCCATGTAAAACTCTTTAAAGGAGAAGTCAAACTTTTATTATTGTTGGAATCAGTTACTCCCATTCCAACTTTAACTACAGCTTGAATTTATTTATTCATCTGCATAGATTACCACCCGATTTAGAATATTGATTCAAATAGGATATCTTATTAATCCAATTCTACCGACTCACAACTTCAGATTTATGTATGTATGAATATTTGCGCGATAGCTTTCTAGATTATTGGATGTGGTGTGTATAGATTCTACATGCAAGTACAAATAAAATATAAATTATTTATGCTGTTTGCTGTATGTATAGGTTTGATATTGTGATTCGTTTAATGAGATAGAAGTTGATCGCTACCGATGTGCTTCACGTTAGTAACACAGAGAGAATCAGTGCTAAAGAAGTTAATGCGGATGAAGCAATAAATACACTGTGTGGTCGTAAAGCGAGTTGGGATGTATGCGGTCTCCTTTTGACTCGGCTCTTCTTCTATCTACTATTTACGTAGCATAGAGTGAAGACACAAAACAATGCAATAAAACTTGAATAATTCGAACGGTGGTCGTACAAACTTGCAATTTAGTATCCGACTGCCTCACAGGAGGAGTCTTTTACGATAGCGAGATTAACTCAGTTGTTACAAAAGAGAATTTAATAAAAAATATAAAGATGTTTCGTGGTAGTCCTTACCCCTAAACACTCGGGAGCCGCCACTGCAAATTATATTATCGAAATTGATGCTATTTATTATGTAACAGAAATTAATGTATATTCTCAGTAATAATGTTTGCTTTAGTCATCTTTATTAAACAACAGGCAGTGTGTGAATAATGTTGGTAGTTAATAAGTATTTTTTGCGTCACATTGTATCCTGCATCTATATTCACTTGAATACCTGTACGTTGTGTATTAGTATCGACCTTCTGGTGTGGCAAGCCTTTGCCCGTATAAGGAAGCTACCACCGCCCCCGTGTATCCGCCCTCGGACAATCTGCGTATAGTACCTAAAGAGAAACAACTCGATCGAGCAAAAACATCTACGCCGGAGAAAATATTTACTCAACTAATAAATATATACCGGGCATTGGGCCGGTATCCAATGGTCAATAAAATCCTTATAAAGTATATTCTACACGGGGCACAATTTATATCGAAAATATACGACTTTAGTTAACAAATTCAAATTGTCAACCGGCCCATATGGAGATCACAATGGCGGGTTGTTCTTCTGTACGTATTATATGTATTTTACAGTAGAACGAACGAAAAACACAGTATAAGTAGATGTAGAAGAAAGAAGGGGGAATGGTATTCCATATCGGAATAATCTGGCGGATAATCTATATGTCGCATTAGCGTAAAGAGCAGGGTAATGACGGACCAATTGTTTCGTTTCTCGCGAATGAAGTATGTTTGTAAGTGTACGTATGTAGAATAGAGGGTATGTAAAAAACACAGTCGAAAAGCTTGCGAGGTTATATCACAGACAAGGTATAGTTACTTTGTCTGTGGTTATCTGTAGGTATAAGGTTTTGTCCTTGTTTATGGTAGTATAACATATATAAACAAGGGTTTTGTGCATAATGATCTGCAAGCACATCTACAAAACTGGAGCAAAAAGAAGACAAGTAGATTTTCCCTCGTCATACTATAATAAATTAACTTATTTTAGGTTGGTCAATATAGCTATTTATAAATATAATTTGCCAACCGAATTGAATTAAAGTTGGTGGGAAATTCAACTTCAATTTAATATAAAATATTTAGTAAGAAATCTTATAGTGTTTCGATGAAACAATTCATTTTGGAAAGTCTTTTATTATGAATCAGAAGGCAATAATTCCGAGAAATTAATAATATCTAGCACACAATCAGCCCACGTTTTAACTCTAAGAGATATTCCACGCGTGATTAAGCAATTAAAACATGTTACTACATCGAATTATTCGTGCACCAGTTTTATTAATTTTGATTAATCCACTTACGGCCCGCACCGTTGCCAACCTATAATTACCGAGTTTATTATATACTATATAGGCTTCGGTTGTATAAGTACTAGATCTTTTGTTGAACACACCCAAATTCGATGCAGAGGTTTATTTTTTTTTATTTTTCGCGTTTAAACTAGATTAATATGACATTACTAGGGTTAGATTGCAATAACGAAGGGAAGATCAGACATAGACAGTCTGCAATCATTATTATTTGTTGTGGTTATGTCAGTTTTGTCGTAATCAAAGGTCGGTCCACCAGCAATTCAAAATTCAAATTTGAAGATACTTTGTCGATGTTGCATCCATCTCCACAAACACGTACAGTTACAATACTAAACTTAGGTTATGTATTACGTCACAATCCTCATCGATTGGCCAAAAAGTATCTACCGATCAGGATCAGAATACTCTGATGTTAATAACAAATGCTTTTGGCTTTGATACAGTTCAAATCGACGTTATTTGCGAACTTGAATAACACCTTCAGTCGCTCAGACTGTAAACGGGAACGCATTCATAATAGTAGCGTTCTTTTTGCGAATCAACCCACTACAGTAATCTCACTACTGAGGCGGTACGTATCTCAGTTAATGCAAATAAAAAAGAACGAGTTCCTAATATCTCTTGCAATGCGTAAGATTGCCGCAGTGAATTATTTTTATATTTACTCGTACGTCAAACTGGTTGCACATAACCTTAGATCACATTTATAATTATCTGAGATACACCCAACCACCTATTTATAATGGTTTATGGATCACGTTTGGTACGAAATGTACTGTCCCTCATAATATCTATTAAAATTATCTCGTTGTTTTTGTTAATTTTTCATTTATAGCCTTGTTGTTTATGTCAAAATGTGGAAAATCTAACCTATATGAGAACAAATGACATAAAACGCCCCTCTCTCTAACTAAGATTTTTACACTCTACTGCATATGGAGGCGGGGTTGTGCTGAAGCGGAAGGGGGGGGGGGGAATATAAAAATCTCAAATAAATCTGAAAGTGAGTCGGTAAAAAAGGACGGGTTATTTTGCAAAATCTCCCTAGTGAGTTGAGATTATCTGAGACTTCTTGCAAAAACAAAGCTAGTATATTGTGAGCAAAAATCATTGACATGTCTGAAGTTGCATCTTTGATAAAAATATATCTATCAAAAATATATTCCACGTACCAATAATTCCTTTCACTGTCAAATTATTATTATTTGTTTTGGTTTTTCTAATTAATTTCAAATCACATTCTACATGTACGTTATATTCTATGAATTACCGGTCTGAACTGTTTAATTTAAAATATTGATAAGAACACGAACAATCCAACAAAACTACAGGTCGACGTAAATGACACTGACATTTGAGAATTTTAGTGATATCTTATTTTATCCGACATAAATTCAATAATATCCAAGTGTGTCAATTTTTCACCACGTTAGCGTAGATGTTTTATACGTTTAGCTCGTATATTATAGCTTTCTATCAATCTTCCTGTATCGACTTCCTCATCTTCCTTGACAATATTTCCGTACCACAGTTCCGTACGTAATGTCTGATACTCCAGTTGATGCAAGTAACCTCTCCTACAAGTGTGTCAAACGTATTGTTGGAGTATTATTTGGATCTTCTTTCATAAATTTTAAATACAGTGGCAATGATTTCCTTTCATCGGTTATGAATTATTTTGCCTTTAACGTCAAGTTGTTTTAATGTTGATGTGATCGCGTCAGGCGTCATAACCTATAAGTATTCATAAGAGGGGTATAGAAGAATATTATTAATATGCAATAAACTTATCGCTTTCTACAAACAAACTATGGAACATGTCTTGAAAAAGAGACTTATTAATATAAATTGGATAATAGTGACAAGAAATAACACAAAACAATGTTAATAGTAACATGGATGTGCATATTAGTGTACTACATATTTTATTTTCTGTGTGTTTCCGGATCCTAATGGAGCATATTTTCCACATATTATTTCCGTAAGTTATTTAATAAAACGATAACCAAATTGAATCTTTTTTTTAAAATGCCTGTTCTCTTTAAGTATTACATAATTATTTAATCCCACGAATAAAGTGTTTGACACTTATCTAAATGTTTTTAATTAGTACATATAACTTCAGTAAAGGTACCTATATTAGCAACGGGTATAAAATTCTATTAAAAAGGAATATTGGAAATTATAAAAGCTATAATAATAAGAAAGTGGATCTCGAGATTATTAAAGGTTTGAGAAAAAGGGATTGTTTTTATCTAAAAGCAGGTAAAGGTAATAGGATAGTCATTATAGACACATCAGAGTATTATGAGCGAGTCAACGCAATGATATCAACAGGATCATACAAAGAATTAAAAAAGAATCCTCTACCCGCGATGATTAGACAGGTTCAAGGCACAATTAAAGCGTGTCCAAGATTAATAGACGCGAATTTAAAAGTGAAAACTCAATAGTCCTAACCCTACAATTCCGAAAATGTATTGTTTGCCCAAAATTTATAAACCGGGTAAAGCGATGAGACCTATCGTGTCAGGCATTGATTCACCCACTTACAGCTTGTCCAAATGGCTAGTCAACGAATTCAAGAATCTCCCACGTAAGGTAGAAAGTTTAGCAGTACATAATTGGCTGGAATTTGTCAATAAAGTGAATAAGGTAGGAATTAATGTAGGGGAGATTCTTGACGTTTATTCGCTGTTTTCGAGCGTGCCGATCCCTGAAACTATAGAGTTTTTAAGAAAATATTTGAAATTAAACGAAGTCGATATATAAATAACTAAAGGAATTAGCTGAGTCGTAAAAGATGAAGATATGAAAATCGGTTATAAATCGTCCAACACACCTTTTAGGAAACCCTAAAGGCAAACCGGAAATGAAACAAAAGCCGGGATTTTATGTAATTACATGTGGAGATTGTGAGAAAGTCTACATTGGATAGACAAAGAGGTCTATCGAAACTAGGTATAAGGAACACATTTCGCACTACCGACATGGGAGAGCAGATATATCTGGCGTCGCGGAACATATGGTAACAACCGGACATAATATAAATATAGATAATTTAAAACAAACGAAATCGGTAATCGGACGCGCAAGCTAGATGCTTATGAATTCATTTATTATAAAACGAATAAAAAGCTTCTTAATCGGGAAGAAGCGCCATCGTCATTTTCGTGCTAATGGATTTATTGGATTAATAAAACACTTGAGAACACTCGGGTGGTCCTTCTAAGAATTTTTGCGTCCGGGGTGTGGGAGAAGGTTGTACACTCGTGGCCACGTAAATGTTTCGGACCGACAAGCAGGTTTTTAGAAATTTTTACAGTGTACGAGTGTGTTTATACTAGTCGGCATCCGGTAGTGGAACGTGACGATGTTTTTTTTTTTATTGAAGTATACTATTAAGCAAGATTTAGTGCAGAGTTGAAATGTATGCTAGATAACTAAATGTTTGTATTTTTTTTTTCTTGTGTTCCAAAGAGAATATAACAGAGGGGTTTCTGTAAGCGCAGAAATCAAAGGAATACTGTGTTGA
>JARFOC010108714.1:0-11831 GCA_031763485.1 Osmoderma eremita | reverse complement strand
CAAAATTCCTGGATTTTACTTCAAATTTCCTAGATTGTCGCTCAGCTTTAATTTTTCTTGCGGCAGTTCTGGGCAGCAGTTTATTTATTTATTTTATAACTTTATTTTTTAAGCCCGCCCCCTTTTCAATGTTTTTAAATTTAATTTTCCTCACTCAGTATATGTTTTCGTCATTTTATATCGATTTATCCATGCTGTATATTTAATGTTATGCTATTTTATTTTAATCTGTATTGTAATCTGTAAATTTATCCCACGTAGTTAGGTATTAGACAAAGATGAAGCCATCCATACATTCGCCAGCATCCGCACAACAGATGTGTGTATGTATCTAGAATAGGATCAATTATACAAACGCATAAATGATGATTTATTCATAAACATTTATTCTAGGGTGAATACCAACTTATTATTAAAATTGGTTTTATGCGTCACTTTTTGAAACCCCGTAGCGAGAACATAAAGAAGAAAACTGCAAGCGTTCTTTAAACGCTAGGGCAGAATGGAGGGAAATTATTACTCATCCGAACGCGCTGACTCATAGCCGTGTTAGGGAATTACGCTTCGTCCTGATGCGATCTAGTTTTGGCTTGGGTGTTTTCGTGATTGCTTTTTTTTAACTTTGAAGATTCATTTCCCTGTGGTTGAGTGTATACAAATAAAATTTGTTGTTTGAATTGTTCCGAATAATTCTTATTATAAGATAAACAATAGTTGTATGAAATTAAGGAAATTTTCTCAGGAAGTTTATGGAAACTTCTAAGAAAGCAGGAATTATGCTAAATCATAAAGAACATTTGATAATCTCTAATACCTATGTGAAGAAGTGTTACGAAAGGAGTTTTTGATTTTATTCTTATTCGTTTTGGCGTATCGTATACCACAGTCAGTTTTAAAATCACTAGAACACAGCTAGTATAGAAGTTCTGAGCCAAAATCCCATAAGATTCAACTTGCGGCTTAAACAGGTTAGGCAGACAATTCAAGACAGGTATCGGACCGCTTCTATCTCTCTAAGTTGTCTTATTTAAGTCTAATATGACGTGAAGATGTGATCACGTGGTAGTGACGTCATTTTCGGTTCGAAATTAATAAAATCACTAATTGCCAGTTGGAAATTAGAGTGCAAATGAATCTGTAATAGACGAGAAATTCTGATTTGATTTGAATTAACAACAACATTATGAGGCGGAATAATTCTTTACTATTGTTCGGCTGTTTTGGGGTTTTCTTGTCCGCCCATCACGAAAATTTTGTAAGGACTAAGGCAAATTTTCTACGATGCATAAATTTTTGTAAATATCTCGTAAACCGTAACAGCTTTTTTTTATTTAAAAGATAATTTCAAGTATATTACATAGTGTCAAGAATGGCGCAAATTCTTTGGAGTAAGTTGGTAATTTGGTTTGAGTGAAAGGTGATGGGAAGAAAGAGGGCGAAGAAATACGCGGTAAAAGGAACTTAATAGAAGAAGGTAAATTGGGCGAATTAACATGACGATGAACGACTTTCCACACAAATTTGAAAAAATAATAAAAATATAATTGAAAGATAAAAAAGGGGGCCCCTTGAAAATTGAAGTGTTAAAAAGATATGAAAAAAATTGAAAAAAGGGGGCGCCCTTCGAAAATTTAAGTCTTACAAATGAAGAAATAAAATATCAAAAAAGGGGGCGCCCTTGAAAATGTACAATTCTTAAAAATGTTTAAAAAAATAAAACAAATATACTTGGAAGAGGGCCCCCTATATTAATTTTTTTTCATTTCCTTGATTTTATATTTTTTAGTAATGTTCTAGTAGGGGTGTACCTTAAGATTTTTTGCGTGTAAGGTGACCTTTTCCGAAGGTAACTTTTTATAAAACAGGTTAGTTATCTTGAAGGAAAAGTATACCCCTATCCCTTGTTTAATAATAAAGATATAATTGGAGGATAAAAAGGGGGCCCCTTGAAAATTGAAGTGTTAAAAAGATATGAAAAAAATTTAAAAAAGGGGGCGCCCTTCGAAAATTTAAGTCTTACAAATGAAAAAATAAAATATCAAAAAAGGGGGCCCCCTTGAAAATGTACAATTCTTAAAAATGTTTAAAAAAATAAAACAAATATACTTGTAAGAGGGCCCCCCATATTAATTTTTTTTTTCATTTCCTTGATTTTATATTTTTTAGTAATGTTCTAGTAGGGGTGTACCTTAAGATTTTTTGCGTGTAAGGTGACCTTTTCCGAAGGTAACTTTTTATAAAACAGGTTAGTTATCTTGAAGGAAAAGTATACCCCTATCCCTTGTTTAATAATAAAGATATAATTGGAGGATAAAAGGGGGGGCTCCTTGAAAATTGAAGTGTTAAAAGGATATGAAAAAAATTGAAAAAAGGGGGCGCCCTGCGAAAATTTAAGTCTTACAAATGAAAAAATAAAATATCAAAAAAGGGGGCCCCCTTGAAAATGTAAAATTCTTAAAAATGTTTAAAAAAATAAAACAAATATACTTGGAAGAGGGCCCCCCATATTAATTTTTTTTCATTTCCTTGATTTTATATTTTTTAGTAAAGTTCTAGTAGGGGTGTACCTTAAGATTTTTTGCGTGTAAGGTGACCTTTTCCGAAGGTAACTTTTTATAAAACAGGTTAGTTATCTTGAAGGAAAAGTATACCCCTATCCCTTGTTTAATTGATATTCCCTAATAAATATTATTTTTAATTTCAAATTTTCTTTTGATTTTAATCGTAATTCCATCAATCGATTTAAATCGCGCGAACCCTGTCCTGTAAAATCAATTTTTCTTTTGAATATTTTCCCAAATTGAATTTTCTTATTTCTTACATCTTCAATACCAACACAAAGGACAATGTTAACGATACATATATTATGTTGTGAAACATCCGGTATAAACCTGATTTTAAAAAATTAATTCTTCTATCATAACATTCGTTAATTTCACCCCATTTCGGGTATTCAAGGTTTTAAAAATAACTATTTTATGACTCACCAGAATTACGTTAAATTATAGTATATATAATTTACAATTGTTTATCTAACTCTTCTACGGCCAGATAAATCTTAAAATGCTGTTTACTAACAAACAATCCAAGGGGGATTTGTATCTATTGCCAACAGCACTTTGATAATGCCATCCGAGACTGTTTATATAACTAATTATAACTACATATGTAATGTGAGGTTTGGTACGCCATCTCTGCCTGTTTTTAATAAATTATCCCCGGGAGAATACATATATAATATAAACAGTTTGTTTTGTTTGTGTTTACGCTTCGTCGTTTGCTTTGCTTATCTTTTATAATTGGACGTTCTCTGTACTAGGGCAAAACTGATATAAATGAAAGGCAGATGTTGCACGTCCAAAATAGATCCGACCCTGGATGATTCGTAATTAAAAATATGCTCTTTGAATACATATACATACGAGGGAGCATCGATATCTAGTTAGTCTGGGAACTTTCTAGTATAGAAAATCGAATGCGGTACTATGGTTATGTTTTATAAATAAGTTGTGAAAGTTTGACAACTATAACTTGAACGGTGGTAAAAAACCTTTATTTTTGCCATGTCTGAGGAAAGGCTAAATTTTGAAAAAACTGGTTTCGATTCGTTACTTAGTATTTATTTTTAATGGAATTTTGGCCAACATGATAGAAACCTTTCAATTTCAAAAGTGTGTTGATCTTGATGGAGAATATTTTGAAAAACAATAAAGCCATGACTATGATTAATTTTAGTTTCTGTTCTCTATTTTCGAAATATAAAAGGTATCTCTCGTATGTGAAAGCGTTTCGGCCAAATGGATTCCGAAATGTTTGAATTATTTGAATATTTTAAGAATGTTTTTGAGGAAAGCTGTGATGGAGAAATAAAATGGCATTATATATCTCTGACCTAAGATTTTTATTGACCTCTATCTGCTTCTATGGGTGTTATTCATCCAATTTTTTTTAAATTATTATCTATAAGATTTTCATATTTGCCAGTATGTTTGATGTTTTTAATTCTTTTATTGTAATATTGCTAGTTTTCTTTTTGGTAGCTCGGGATCGTAGCGTTTACTGTTGAGATCAACTGCGAATATTATGTGAAACGTACGGGGACATCTCAAGGCAATGGGATAGCGGACCCACTAGCAAAATTTCCATAGCCAAACAATCAATTAGTTTCAGGTTAAAACAGAAATTACTCCAATACTGGAGCAACTTTCCCGGTTTGGTACATGCGAAAGAACGGAATCATGTCAGAACTAGACAATGACTTGATCATAAAAGGATCAAAATAATTACTATTGGTTTTTACAGGTCACTGCGGACTCAGAAAGCATCTACCCAGAATCAGGCTATATGTGCATGGAAGACGAAGAAGCACTATGCCACTATCCTGCGGCCAAATCAGGCACTCAATCTTTGACAGTTACTTCCCTAGTTGACCTGAAGAAGACATTGAACAAAATTCTGAGGTACTTGAAGGTCCTGAACTTGTTAGATAAACTCGACAGATAAATCCATCCAGCATACCTTGATGTAATCCACAGTTGAATAATATGTGAATAAGGGCTGCAACTTCACAAAAGCATTGATATTTTGGCGACTCTTTAATACCCAATCAGAACAAATGCCGCGGGTACTGGCCCTCTCCAAATTTCACTAGAGCTATTGTTGTAATACGCTAGTATGTAGAGATTTTACTTTCTGAGCAATACCACTGCTTGCTGTTACCTACAAAGAACTTACGAAGAAAATGTTAGACTGAAATATTATTCTGGTGTAAAGCATATATTGCAGATTACTACGTCTAATATTTTTTGTCCTATGCTGGTTATGGTGAGAATGGCAACTTTGTTTTTTTCTGTTTTAGTTTTATTTGGCATTTTACCAAAAATTCTTGCAAGCTCTAATCCACTAAATTTAAAATGTCTCTACCTGTAGATAATATCTACCGTCACTACACTTAGTCTAGCAAGATCATCAACTTTTTCTTGAAAAAAATGAATACATGAATCGTGTTTATCCGAATGAAACTTTATGATACTATCTTCTCTTTTTAAGCCAACCATATTTGTAACTATAGGAATAGTTGAGTTTAATGTGCCGCCCGAGAAGGATTACAAAATGCTGGTCGAATCTGACATAATGACAATACACCGGAAACATGTCTCGGCGCCATAACCCAGTGCTTCGAGAATGATAACATAATCATGCATTTGTACCTAATCTATGTCACATTCGTCCATTGAATATATAGTATATCCGCAACCGTTACTGCTTTTGAAGCCGTCAAAAAAGACAATTAAGCACTACTTGTGATGTGCCCCGCAGGTGTGTACAAATTTATGTATCGTGATCGAGGAATATGTCGTGGTAAGGTTGGTAGTTTTGGAGATTTACCTTCTTTGGACAGTGCAATATATTCTAAACTATTACCTTCCTGCACTTTATCGATTAATATTGGGTGTCCTACTATCCAAAATTTAAGAAGAAGTTCTTCCTTTTACTTAAAAATTTTCTGTGGAAATAATTATGGCTTATTTTCTGTAAAAATTTAAGATATGATTTTAGAGTCAATTCTTTTTGATGTAATATACCTTATATGTACCACGATATAGTGTCTTAACCAATTGGCGCGGATAACTATTGCAAAATTGAAGTAGGTGTGGTCTGCGGATATCTCAAGCTAAAGCAAGGATATTGCAGGTCACGATTTCAGAGCAGATCAGGGAAGTGAATCGGGGATTCGCATATAAATGTTAAATACCCGCTTTAATTTTTTAACTCTTTATTTACTAATTCAAATTTGAAGCGTGTACGAGTTACGATGTCGAAGGAGTTTTGAAAAAGATTCCTCAAACCTATTGGATCAGCTTGTCACAATGGACGAAACGTAGGTCCACCACTATCATCCAGAGACTAAAGAGCAATCCAAAGAAAGTGGAACCACGCAAAAAAATCCGTGTTCAAAAATCGACTGGCAACATCTGTTCCCAAAACTCAAAAAGCTAAAAGATTTTCGACGAATGACGAAGCCATGTGTACCGTTGCGTAATTATCAGAATATTTTCCTTTAGTATTGTACACAATAGACATAGGTAGTTAAATAAATGTTGAGCTGTAATAATATATCACCATATATGTACAGAGATAATGGTTCATAAAACCGCTGCGACGATAACACACGACTTTCACCAGCTACAATTTCGCTTTCAAGAGTTTGTTTACCCGATTCCCTTTGTGCTAATTCCACATCGTTAATACATAGATACATACAGAGTATTAGTATATCAGATCCAACTCCAAGCTTTGAGGTTTCTGTTTCGCAACACAATCGCACCGCGGGCGATTCAGACAAAGCCCAGTCCGTATCAGTTCCTCAAAGCAAAAGTTAAACAGACAAGCGGCTAGTGACACTCAGTTGTAGCAGCCGACGTTATGTGATTACGTCCTGACCTCACCTGAGTCCTGACAATGACTGACGACAATTCTTTTCGCACACAAAGCGTCGAATAAATTAGGTATTTCAGTTGCGTACGACACTCTCTGTATATAACGTATTCTGATCAAGTCATCGCAAGTCAATACGTAACCCATAATTAATTAAATTGACCTCGTCTTCGTACGTATAATAGGATATGAATTTGTGTACACACCGATGCCTTGCTAGTATCAAGAGGCTCCTTAGCCTACTACTGAATTTTATTTAACCGCGGTATCGTGTTGCGTTTGAGCAATGTGCGTGTGTGATACGAGCAATAAGCACGTATTTTGCAATGCTTGTGGCGACTACTTGTTCGTAACTCAATAATATCAATTACTTACTGGGGTTCTATAATAAAGTAGAGTTATAAATGGACATTGCTCAAAACAATATTGCAGATAATTACTGACAAAAAGTAGTGTCATCTTTAATCAACAAACGAAATACGAAAATGTGTTATTTTGTCTCTTTAACACGGTCAATGATGATAATATTTAAAAGTTGTAAAATGTAATTTCCAAATTTTGTCATACAAAATGGAACACACCACGATCTGTCAGAGATAGAGACTTGGAGAGCCATAGGTGTAAGAAGCTAACAAAGTATTCACTTTGGGGAGTAGCCAAATTTTTGAATCGCTTTTTGGAAACTGGAAATATTCGACGAAAACAGTACCAAGATCGGCTAACATCGACAACACACCTGACACAACAATAAGAAATCGTTTGCATATCTCCGGTTTATAAGCAGAAATCTGTCGGTTTCTATTCCCCTTACTGCGCAGCATAAAACAACCCCTAGAATGTGGGATTAATACGCATATCAATTATCAAATGCCAAATCAATTCTAATTTGGCGCGAACAAATCTCGCAGATGGTAATCCAATGAAACACGCTTAAATTTTAGTGTGGGGTGAATCAATAGGTTTAAATGTTGGTGTGAGGTGAACCGATAGGTTTAAATTTTTAGTGTGGGGTGAACCAATACGGTTGAAATTTTAGTATAGGATGAACCAATAGGGTTAAATTTTAGTGTGGGGTAAATCAATAGAGCAACGAAAAAAATTTATCTTTATAAATGGTTGGGAAAAAAACTAAGGCTTCTTTATTATTATTTTTAGTATATGTTTTTTCATGAAATCCCCGAATAGAAATAACGTAACCATATATTACTGCGCCAAAACCTGAGCCAAAAACAACTTAATCGATATACAACAAAAACAAATCGTTTGCATAACTCCGGTTTATAAGCAGAAATCTGTTGGTTTCAATTCCCCTTACTGCGCAGCACAAAGCAACCCGTATAACGTGGGATAATAAGCATATCAATTGTCAAATACCAAAACAATTCTAATTTGGCGTGAACAAATCTCACAGATGGTGATCCAACGAAACACGTGTATTATGTCCCTCTTAGTCGCCTCTTACGACATGGCGGATACACCAGTAGGGGTATTGAAACGGCCCCCTCTACAGGCCTCTATAGGGTGCCAATCCAATAAGAATACCCTTACCGGTGTAACCTCCGTGTCGACTAAGAGGCGACTAATTGGGTGAATCTGTTTATGTCTATTTGGCAGCCCTTGCCAACATCGTAATGCCTACCGATGAGTTATTTGTATTATGAGCAGTCACTCATAATTGTTACTTGGATTTGTTGTTGTGTTATTATTCACAACTGTATTACTTGGATTTGACGGAAGGTATCGACCACTCTATGTCCAGTAGACTGCCTCCCAATAACTGGTTGGTATGGATCTCTTTCCAGAAGTCCCGATGGTGATTGGACAGCGCCAAAATTATGATAATTCCCAAAATTAAGGGGTATAATTAACAAAGGTAACAAAAGAAGCCCTAAAAATAAATTCTGGTATTACCACCTGTCATCAACAAAAGAATACAAAGAGAATAAGGAAGGATTAGCAATTATTACCTTGGTGGTGAGGGTTTCGTTTATTTGCTCCACCCGTAAGTCAATTAATCCACGAAAATCTTGTGAACGTTCCCCAATCGAACGTAAAATCATTATTGGATATAATCCCTGTATTTCAGGGCGGATTTCCCATAAATATTTCCGCAAAATTTACTTCCAAAACTAATGTTCGGTAAAAATTCAATAATACGTGTGACCTCGAACACTGCGAGGCTCAAAAAGAACGAATTTGACTACGAACTCGCCTACAACGCCCAAAACCCTAGATTTATCTGATTTATCGATTTCTGTGCGATATCCGATAACCGATCGCTATTGACCGTCGCGTCTAATCTATCCACCGCTAGATGGCCTTGCTACCCCCAATCCGCACGGATAATTTATTTTATTTACAAATATACGTCGAACGAAATCGGCACATTACACACGCTAAAATTTTAGTGTGGGGTGACTCAATAGGTTTAAATTTTGGTGTGGGGTGAACCGATAGGTTTAAATTTGAGTGTGGGGTGAACCAATACGGTTGAAATTTTAGTGTGGGGTGAACCAATAGAGTTAAATTCTAGTGTGGGGTGAATCAATAGAGCTACGAAAAAATAATAATCTTTATAAATAGTTAGGAAAAGAACTAAGGCTTTTTTATTTTTATTTTTTTAGTATATGTTTATTTATGAAATCCCCTAACAGAAATAATTACTGCGCCAAAACCTGACTCGAAAACAACTTAATCGATATTTCAGTTTTATCCCAGTTAGATTCTTGGATCCAAAACGAAATGTTTTGCTACACTTACTAGTCAAAAGCGCGTTCAAGACGGACTAGACAATGATTAATCGTTCGAATAAAACTACTGTATAACACACGACTTTTTAAGTAAGTTCTTACAAAAACAGGCTTGATTAATATGTAATTAACGTAAGGTGGAAAATATTTTTTTCTCTTTAGGAAAATTGTCATTCATGTACGTATATAAGGGGTACATGAATGTATTATAATTATTTTGCACAGATGTCCTTGCGAAAGTAAAAAAAATCGATACTGCGACTTTCTCCAAAGCGACGCTACATTTCGATGAAATACAAAGACGCTATTGTATTCTGAATTGATGGAAAAGTCGACCTATATATGCGGATCACTTAACAGGCCGCTGGTATTTCCTCCGTGACATTAAGATTTGACCTTCCACATGTTGAACTTTCAGATAACCATAATGAAATTCTCATTTCTTCGTATACATAGTATGTTAGTATACAAAGTGTCCCAAGTCAAATGTTCGCCATTGCCAACTTCGTTATTATTGGAACTATGAAGTTGAATAAATTAGCAATTGGCTGGTATTTCTTCTTCTGGTCAATCCAAATAGAAAAACAATTAAATGTCTCGTTTCCGATATATTCATAAAAAACGTTTTTCTTAATTAATCTATAAATATTTTTAGAAAATATTCTGAAGAAAAAAGTATTAATACATTACTACTGTAATCTCGAAAAACTGAAGTGTTTTCAATGATTTTATATTTATATACAGTGAAATCCCTCTAAGACGGACATTCCTCTTGAACGAACACTTTTTATGGAACCGATGCGCACGGCTTCATTTCCTAATAAGAAGTTCTCCTAAAATTAAATTGTAAAATTTTTTGCGCGTCAAATGGTTGGTGGCAACGTTTCAAAAGACGTCATAACATTAAGTTTAAAACAATCTCTTGTGAAGGTGCAAATGTAAACATTGAAGAAGTTACGGAATATCTTAAACGAATTGAAGTTACAGTGAATAAGTATGACGCTAAAGACATTTACAACGTAGATGAAACGGGGCTGTTTTATCGCGCGTCACCAACCAAACCATTTGCTTTACAAAATGAGAAGTGCATAGGGGGAGAAATGTCCAAAGAACGACTAACAATTTTACACTGTGTCAATATGGCCGGGGAAAAAAGAAAAAGTAATCGTTATAGGTAAATCAGCCCGTCCCAGATCATTGAAGAATATTAATCTAGAAGAATTACCTGTTATATGGCGATCAAATAAGAAGGCGTGGTTGACAACTGCTATATTTACAGATTGGATTTTTCAGTTAGATAGAAAAATGGGTATTCAAGGTAGAATGATTTTGCTGTTTATGGACAATGCTGCTTGTCATCCACGGGAATTAGACTTGCAAAACATAAAAGTCATGTTTCTTCCACCATGTACAACTGCTGTTTGTCAACCATTAGACCAGGGCATAATAAAAAAACTTTAAAACTTGGTACAGATCTTTTATAATAAAACAGATTTTATGTGAAGTAAATCACGATAATGCCAGAATTACAGACAATGTTGGCTTACTGGATGCTATATATTTAATTCATAAAGCGGGGCAAAGTGTAACCAAAAACTGTTTTCGAAAAGCCGGACCACTGCACAATAAAGATTCATATCAAAGCATACAATCTGGGCTATTAACTGCATTAGGCATTTTTTGAGTTAAGTCATTCTTGCACTATGCGCCTCAAACTGGTTTATTTTCCCTTTCGTAATGTACAGATATAATTTGTATGCACGCGTATCGTATTCACGCGTATTTATAGGGCAACTGTAAAGATTGTATCCAATATAATTTACAGAAGGTTGAATTGTTTTCGCTTTTTATGTTTCGAGATAACATTTAGTTGGAGGTAATCCAATGTTCATTATAATTTATATTTATATGTTTATCATATGTGTACGTTTATGTTATAACTAGGTACGTCGAAAAGATCTGTTAAAACTTTCAATCTATACATCATTTAAGAACATAACGCGTTGGGCTAGATAGGTTTATATTTTGGACGTTTATTGGCAAATACGGAAGGCAAAATTACACACGAAGAAAAAAGCTGTCTGTGCATACAAAATTGATATTGGATAAAATGAAATATTACTGATCGCTACGTTTTTGTAGTATCAGCAAGTCAGATTTTCGATCTGTTCTTAAAGCTATAATAGCTTTTTTGCAATTAGTACTACAACACTAGTTGGTATTAGAAATGGGACATTTAATGGATTTATTTCAAGTTGGTCACATTGCGACAATAATGGAGATATCAATGTGACACTTTAAGGTTATAGTAAAATTAACAAAATTTATTGTAGTTACATGTATTTGCAATACAATAGTTCAATAGTTTATTAGAAAGAGAAAGTAACACTCAGAGATAATACCTATAGCTAAGATAGGTGGGGCACTTCACGTTAAATTTGTCTGCCTATCCATCTGGTGGTCTCCGAATACAACTAAACAGATTAGCCAGCCAAATGTCATATATTTCAAACTTGACAGGATGCATAATTCCGTTCTACCGTACGTAAATGTATTCATTCTTCTATACAAGCTTTCTTTCTCATGTCTATAATTATGTTCAGAAAGGAAACGCATTGACAGTTTCGATTAACATATTCGAAA
>JARFOC010108693.1:0-11832 GCA_031763485.1 Osmoderma eremita | reverse complement strand
TATGGTTATATTACATAATTTTACAGGATCAGCAATGTAAAAACCCTGTAAATTTACCCCAATTTTTCTCAGTGTACCGTTAAAAACTTACCTTCTGATATTTCGTCATCTTTCAGTGCAGCTAAATATATTTCAATATCTCTATCTTTCGTCTTGCTTATATCTACAGTTGTACAAATCGTCTCCCAAAAGCTTTCACACAACAAGTTTAATTCGGCACTTTTATATAGGTATTTAAAATCTAATTCTACTGTAAAATATATTCAGATAATAAATGACACATTTAAACTACAAAGAAACAAATCAGCTGTTGGGCCGAACAGCTGATTTGTTTCTTTGTAGTGTACGTCTTTCAATATCGGCCATTCCTTCAGGAATTCGTATACAGTTTTTGTTTTGTTTAATTGTCTATATGAGGCGCTAATTTTCCACTGGCTTTTATCACGACGCCATGTGTTAATCTGTGTAATGTTATGAAATTTAGAAATTGTCTTCTTATAAGACGAATGTCATGGTGATAGTTATCATTTATTTCGGCAGTTTAAAAAGGGGTGAATTGCAAGTAACAATCCTTGCAAAAATTAAATTCATGGAATACAATCTGAAATTGTAACGATTACGCGCCAGTTAAATATTGAGGTTAGTATTTTCCTTTCGTTAATTTAATTCTTGGAACACGTTATTTTCAATTAAGCTGCCGAAATAGTATCTATGTATAGTAATGATACTATGCCCGTGAAACCAGCTTATTGAACATTGCACTTACATATGTAAATATTTATATTATATGTGAAACACTGGACACCTACATGCTTACATACCTTCAAAAGATGTTTCCAAATGTTTTCAAACACTGTAGATTCCAGTCACTTTATTTGTTTTTTTACAAAACTATCCATTTTAATAAATAAACGACCACAGCACAAGCAATAAGTTGCGGTTCTCTTGCACGTGCTTGCACTAATGCATAAATCGTTTTTCCGCGTAGTAATAACCAAAGAAATAACGTTCCGCGTAGGAATAATGCGCGTGTGAAATGTTGATTGGCTAAAACACTACCCATGATGTAAAGAAATGACCAAATAAAAAATATTGGATCGAAATAGTACGATCCAAACCGACATTGTCCTATGCAGCTTCCATGATATTTTCTATTACCTATTGCACATATTGTTTATTTTATTATGCAAATTTTACTGTACTAATATACTAGTAATTTTACGGCCAATAACACCTGCAAATACTTTTAGAATACATTTTAAGAAAAAAAAATTCTTAAAATAATATCAGGTTCTGTTTTGATTCAATACTTTTTCTTTTCGAACAAAACGGATTTTTAAGAAAAACATTTTCTTAAAGTAAGATCAGGTTCTGTTTTGTTTTAATATTTTTTGTTATGTAAATAAAACCGCTTTTTAAGAAAAATATTTTCTTAAATTAATATCAGGTTCTGTTCTGATTCAATATTCTTTGTTTTGAAACAAAACGGCTTTTTGAGAAAAATATTTTCTTAAAATAAAATCAGGTTCTGTTTTGATTTAATATTTTTTGTTTTGAAATAAAACGGATTTTTTAAAACAATACATTTACTTACTTCAAGAAATCATTTCTAGCAGTGATATGTGGTAGCCACATGCTATTGCATGGTGTAACAAATTCCTGTGTTTTCGATATTTCTTTGTGGAGCCTCATCACCATGAAAATAATCCATTGTATGTTTAAATATAAAAGGATATACGTAAAAATGATGATATGTTGAATTTTTTTCTTGTCTGCTTCATAAAACTTATTCAAACAAACAATTTTTGTCTTAAAACGTTTCCTATACCTCTTACCGTTAGCCAGTTATGCGTATAGTCAGAATGGAAAATTTTCAATTTTTAAAAATTCATTTCACCCACTCAGAGTGTTTTTTGCAGAAAAGAAAATGCGTAGCGTATAGGGATTATTAGCGATATTTTCTATAATAGAAATTTCTATTCATTTCCTTTTCTTTTATCCGAAACAATTTATCAATTCCCACATCAAAAACAAATCGTTGTATCATTAAGATATTAAGTGAAATAGTTAAATTTCCACATAGTACCATCAACAGATCCAGAATTTACCTAATACCTTTTGACCTACATGCATATATTCCCTTTGGATCGTTCGTGCTGTTTGCACTAATACAAGTTCATTCCCTCCTAGTGGATGTATTTCTCCAGCTGCGAGCTTTTCATCGAAATCACGTTCTCTCTCCAGTTGATTGTGTTTGACTTGTTACAATTGTTAATTAAGTTTTTGTACGTATGTAGTAGTTCCCTCCTCGATTTCAACAGCTGTAGATGGGAGAGAATCGATAATTAAGGCATGTCGAGTCACGTTTGCCCTGAGTCGGTGAAATGTGTCAGGAATACTTTTCAAAATCCCCGCGTTTCCTGAAACCCTTTTTACTCTAAGGAAAAATGATGTTTTAGTTAATAATTTAAGTCTTGTTGTTCAGCGCCATCTTCCTTATAACACAAGAAACATAAAAATACATTCAAATACATACCATTATCGATTCGTATTTAAAAGTCAGTCAATCACGTCAATTTGACGTATTACAAATGTCAAATTTAACATTTCAATTTTGTCGATATCAAATTTCACAAATCGATCCTTGATAACGTCAACTTTGACGATTCAATATTAAATTTTACAAATTAACCATCGATTACGTCAAATTCGGCTTTGACATATTGTAACTGTCAAACATAACATTCCAGTTTTGACATTTTTAGTGTGTCAATGTCAAATTACACAACTCGATCGTTGATCACGTCAAATTTGACGTTTCAATATTACGTTAAATTGAAAGTTGACGTATTCTAATTGTCAAAATTTGTGCTTTTAATATGTAGATATTTTCAATACGTCGATGCTAAATTACAAAAATCGATGGTTGATCACGCCGTTTCACTGTTAAAAATAAATCACTGCCTACGTCAAATTCGACTGTGACATATTATAAATGTAAAATTTAATATGTTAGTTTTCTACATTTACAATGTGTCAATGTCAAATTACACAAATCGATCGCTGATCACGTCAAATTTGATCGTTTCTATATTAAATTCCACCAATCGATCATTGCTTACGTTAAATTTGACGATGACATATTACAAATGCCAAATTTAACATTTCAATTTTGACATTTTTAATATGTCAATGTCAAATTACACAAATGGATCGTTGGTCACATCAAATTCGAACGCCTCTACATTAAATTCCACAAATCGATCATCGCTTACGTCAAATTCGACATTGGCGTATTATAAATGTCAAATTTATCGTTTCCATTTTGACATGTTTAATATGTCACTGTCAAATTACACAAATCGATCGTTGATCACGTCAAATTCGACCTTTCAATATTAAGTTAAATTGTGAGTTGACATATTCTATTTGTCAAAATTAGCACTAATATGTCAATCGGTCGTTAATCACGACGTTTCACTTTCAAAATTCATCAAATCTATCGTTGATTACGTCAAATTCGGCGTTCACGTATTATAAAGGTCAAATTTAACAATACGTTTTTGACATTTTTAGTGTGTCAATGTCAAATTACACAAATCGATCGCTGATCACTTCAAATTTGACATTTCAATATCAACTTTCGCAAATCTATCTTTGATTGGATGAATTTTGACGTTTAAATATTAAGTTTTATAAGACGATCATTGATTAAGTCAAATTTGACAGTTACATATTAATTTCTTTTTTGTTGCTATCATTAAAACTAATCTTAGAAGACTAATGTTGCTACACTGATTCCTCCCTTTAAATTTGGGATAAATCGTGTTTGTATAATAATTGTTCGTTATATTTTATCCAGTAAAAGTACCTTTTTGAAGAATTAAATAAAACATATTTTTCCGTATTCGTTAATATTACTTAATTTGACATAAATAACATAAGCAAGTGAGATTAATTAAGACAAAATTATATTTAAAATAGATATTACTTTCAAAATGTTTAGAAATATTTAATTAAGTTAATTAATTATTTCTAAAAATTATTAAATTATAAATCAGAAACATACTTTATATTATATACATATGTATATAATACCTTAGCAAAAACAGTCTTACTGAACATCGCAAATAAATAAACAGATCAATAAGAGTCTAAAATCCGTCATCACCTCAGGTATTTTAATTGATCTACCATCCACTAGGTGTCACCGCGCAATATCGCTTTCTTTCAGTTCAATTGTCGAATTTAGGCAACCAATATGACTTTGGCGTGATCTGTCATCCGACTGACAGATGGCAAACCTAAAAACGGGCTAGATCTGTGACAACGTCTTCGGGAGAATTTTGAAGAGTCATGAGTTCGCAGGAAAGGTTACGGTAGTGCCAGATTCCACCACCGGATAAATCAGGTGAGTATCTTTCTAATTCTAAATCACCCTATCACGGAAGAGTATCCGGACAACACTGAAAGTGTCAGGTAATGCTTTTAACGTAGAGAAAACATGACATTTCATTCAGAGCGATCCCAAAACATACACATTAGTGGCTGTGCGTGCAATCTATAATCTCCTGTGTAATCTGTTGTGTTTATTGTTGACAGTAAGCGTTGAAAATATTAAACAGGCTTTCCAGTAGCACATCTCACTTTATGCAAACGCACGTTTAATTTTTTTAATATTCATTACGTGTAAAAATAAATAAAAAATGGTTGCTGTTTGATCGCTTAATTGTTATATATTTCTTGGTACTGTTTTGTATTAGATGATCTGTGGGTCATGTGGAATTGAATATAATAATTGCATTTCAAGGTTGTATTACTTTAGAGAATGTTTAATAAAATACTAGTTATTTATTAGTTGAAGAAAACCTTGGCCGTAATTTGCAACGTACCAGTATTATAGCTACACAGCATATTTTAAATTTTAAAACCTTTTGCGATTTCAATGAGGTCAATGCTTGGATAAGCAATCATTCATTTAAAAATCGTTCGAATTATTGTAGCTTAAAATGATTTCATATCTTAATTTGTAATACAGCCGTATTTGGAGTTATACCCTGTGTCCGTCTGGTAACGAAAACCTGAATGATCAGTGATCATTGACTAAAGTACATACAATCATTAGAACGATTTTTAAATGATAGTTTGAGCGATTATCTCCCATCTCTAGTTTCATTTTGAAAAGTCTGATTGTTAGTAGCTGAAATATTTGTCTGTTTAATTTACGGAATAAGTTTAACAAATATTTAATGTATAAAAATAAGCTCTATAGTATTAAAAATATTAGGATTAGGTTTGATTAAAAATTAGTAAGTAAAGTCGTGAAATAATATACAAAATATAAATAACCATCTACGCCATTTTGTACATTATTATTTATTTGCTCCACAAATAAAAATCAGATTGCAATCGACAGCAAAAACATAAAATGAAAGTTTACTTTTCATTATAAAGACGAATATGTTTCCAAAATAGATTACAAACAGTCAGAGCTGGACGGAAATAACTATTTTTATGTTGTCCAGTGTAAAACCGGCTTTGCACGTGCACGATCCATGATCATCACGTGATCATTCTATCTGTTCGGTGAATAAAGTTTCAATAAATTCTCCAGTTAAAGCCTTGCGTACAGAACAGATTTCATTGTGAATCGCAGTTATACTTAAGTTTGTATCGTATCCCCACCACTGCCATTTGGCGCTAATGAGCAACTCTTCTGATAATTTACGTATCAAATCTTTTAGTTTCGTAAAATAATCTGCATGCGTGATACATCTCCTAGCCAGATTCCTCCCACCTTGTTACTAGTGCTTGAGGTAAAAGTGCAACATCAGCAATTCTTTCCGTATAGAACTGTATTCTCAAGGGAGCCGTTGGAAAAGCTCTCTTCATTTGTTGACACTAAACTATTGGGCAAGAGGAAACTTCTTTTCTCTTTTCTTCTGCGACTCCCTTAATTCCATGTACCACACAAGTAACAAGTATGAATCCTGGATAAAATATATCATTTTTTTTCCGAGTTTGGTTAGGTCTGATAGAAGCAGCAAGAATTTTTCACTTGGAACAGCGTTTGGGGAGAAGTTGGACGATTCAACTTGCAAATTGAAACAGTTGCATCCAAAAAAGAATCGTGTTTCTTTTGCTTTATCTTTAAAACTTTCTCAATACCAATTTTCAATACGACTTTTGAAGATTTGTCATTGGAATGATCAGCTGCGATTAACTAACTAATTATTAAAGCCGTTATCTTCAAATTCAAGAAATGAATTTGATCAATACCAAAAGGACGACCTGACATAAAACTTACTTTGTTTTTTATAATATTGAATTTTCTAATTTCTGTCACAATTTCTTTTGTATGCCAAAAAAAATGAATGCAAAATGATTTTTTTGACCTAACCAATGAAGATACAGCACCATCTAAACACCATTTCAACTTGGCGATCCATCAACTCCACCAAATAAACCTTCAAAACTAAAGTACACTAACCAAACCGCCACACCACATGAAAGATCTAGCAACCGACTTTTCTTCAATACAAACAACCTGAATCAACACTCTATCGAATTTTCCCAAGGAAAATTTAGATCTGCGAACCAGAGCCTTAGATTTTCGAAAGAAAAATATATACATACATAAAGAAATCTGTACCCCAACAGACTCCCAGTAAGCGAGCTAGCATGGATCAAAATGGCTTTAGATCGCTGGTGAATCCTCCGTACAGCAGAAGACCATGGATGCAAGACTGTGGAGCTGCAGCTGCATCAGGGACGTCCAGTTTGAAGGGAATAATCGCAGGTTAGTCAACGCCACCTCTAGGAAGATAAAATATGAGATGCGTTTATCAAATTTCTCATCGTCGCAAGTCCAAACTAAAACGTAGACGTCTTCAAAAGTGTTTTGGGTCGTGGTGATTCTACGAAAGATTCTTTTGGAAACGTCATCTCCAAAAGCTCTTTCAGAAAGCCCAGCTTTCCACTTCTTTTAATATTCCAGGTGGTTTAACTGGTGGCATCGAAATCTGCATCACCTACCCCACAGAATACGTCAAGACTCACTTGCAACTCGACGAGAAGGGTGAACGCAAGAAATACAAAGGCATCATAGATTGCGCCGTAAAAACCGTCAAAACTCACGGATTCTTCGGCTTGTACAGAGGTCTCAGTGTCCTGATTTACGGTTCAATCCCGAAATCCGGCGTTAGGTGACCCATTTTCCTTTTCCAATTCCAAAATATTTACGGCCATAATTCAAAAATCAAATTTAGATTTGGCGCCTTCGAGACTTTCAAGGGCTACATGATCCGAGAAGACGGGAACCTGAACCCGATATCTAGGATGTTGTGCGGTCTTGGAGCCGGTGTTTGCGAAGCGATTTTCGCCGTGACACCAATGGAGACGATCAAGGTCAAGTTCATCAACGACCGACGCAAGGCCAACCCGGAATTTAGGGGATTTCTGCACGGAGTCGGCATGATCATCAAGTCTGAAGGTGTTCGGGGAATTTTCCAAACTCCGTTTCGCTAATTCGATTTTTTTTGCGACGATTAGGTATCGGTGGTATCTACAAGGGTCTCATAGCGACGATCCTGAAGCAAGGTTCGAATCAGGCTATTAGGTTCTTCGTCATGGAGACCTTAAAGGATAAATACAGAGGTGGCGATCCCACTAAAAACGTGCCTAAACCCATAGTAGGGCTGATGGGTTGTTTTGCGGGTAATTATAGCTTCAGGTTTTTATAATCTCGCATATTTTGACTCGCCCAAATCTACAAAATTCATACTTTTTGCGAAATCACCTTCGGCCCATATTTTTCTTCGTCCTCTAACATTGATAAAATCTCCTCCACAATGCTGGAACAGGTGCTTGTTCCGTCGCCGGAAACACGCCCCTGGACGTCGTGAAGACCAGAATGCAAGGCCTAGAAGCGAAACAGTACAAAAGCACTGTAGACTGCATTTGGAAGATTTGGAGGAACGAGGGGTTGCTGGCTTTCTACAAGGGAACCTTGCCCAGATTGTGTAGAGTCACCCTAGACGTTGCGATCACCTTTATGATATACGATTCCTTCATGGACTTATTCAATAAAATCTGGCCTAATTAGTGAAGTTAGAAGTGTCGTGGTATAAACGGTCGAGTTGCTAAAATAAAAAATTCTCTCCTATCCGGTGATCTATGTGTAAAATATTCTTAGATTGTAATACCTAAACTTAGATATGCACCATTTTAATAAAAATTTAAAAGATGAATAGTTAAAAAGAAGTAAGCGGGGAAAATTGGAAATTTTGGCAACACATCGAGAATTGTCATTACATTTGTGTAAATTATTAAAAATGTTTTGTAGTACTATAGTCTATTTTAATACAATATTTTTATATTACGACTGGTTTTTTTTTTCAAAACAGAGTCACGATGTGTGACAATGAAAAATCATGCAGGGTGACGCATTAGTGTAGCAAAGCTCGATAATCCCTTAACAAAAAAAAGTTATTTAAGAAAATTATAGGCAGTATTAAACTTAACATTTTAAAATTATTTTCATATAAAGGCCGATTCATTTTCGACCGTCACCATGGGGATCTCGCTTATTATTGGAGGTAGAGGGTAGGTTTAAATTAAAGTTACTAAATTTTATGTTTGTTATGAACCCGAAGAAAAAATAAACCTGGTGACAAATGACGTTCGGGATTTAAAAAAAAACGAAAAAAAACTCTTTTTCTTCTTTTACCGCTAGCACTTCTATTAGGCCTTGCCTTAGAGAAAAATTAAAAACACATTCTCAAGGTCACTTTTGATCCTCTATCTAATGGTGTACTCAAAATTTTTATATCATGTTTCGATTCCTTCTGGCCATCATCAACTTTCTTATTTCTTACCGGCGCCATATTGGATTTTGACACCGTCAAAAGGAGTTTTTTTTCTATTACTAAGGTGAACCAAACATACGTTTTCTTAAATGGAACAACCTGTATATTATTTCAGATTTAGATTAAGCCCGTACCTCGCACTTCCAATATAAAATTTCATTGAACTATACAGCGTATTCAGGAGTTATAGTCAATTTTATATTACGAAAATCATTGTGAGTTCAAGATCTTGTATACTGCAAACGACACAGTCTGAATTTTTTTTACAAGCATAGATTTTTGATATTCGCCCAGTTTCATAGCAAAATGACATTTTTTTAAATTGTCAAAACTGAATACAGGGCGAGTCAAAACTCAAATAATAATGTTAAGTTTAAAACTGCTCACAATTTTCGTAAAAAACTTTTTTTTTTGATATCTTATATAATAACGGATACATCGAGCTTTGACACACTAACGTATCACCCTGTATGTGTAGCACGACGAAAATGATTCTGATGAATGTACATGAATTAATTTTATCTATATAACGAATAAATGATGAATTGGACAATTATCTAAATCTAAACACTGTTATCAGAAACCGGTTTGAGATTACAAGCAGTGTAAACGTGTTTGTTAAATTTTAAATGATGTATTATACATACAGGGTGAATGTGCGAAACACGCTGAATATTTAAAGAACCAATTTTTTTCCGCAAAACCATTAGAACTCCCCAATTTTTGATTGAATTCCGTGAATCTTCAATCTCCCAACCGCAGGTGTGCCAATCTAAAACTCTTAAATTGAACTAGAGGTTGATTTATGCCTAATATACAAGCTCGGGTGATTTGTAACACAACACAACTTTTCAATATCGATTTCTGGTAAATATTTCTGGTAAACATGGAAAATGTGATCGATTTTTGGAGTTGGCGGCCTGAGGCGTGCTGGTTAAAAATACGAAAAATACGTGTTCAATTATACCGAACCGAAGGTTTATGCCCCGAAGTAAGTGTTCTTGAGGAACAAATGATTATTTGTTCCTCAAGAAGGTCCCTTTGATCAAAAACTGACTAAATATAAAGGGTGGTTTCGTTTTAAAAACAGGCGTGGAAATAATATAGATAGTTATGTATCAGTAAATGAATCCATATTATCACGAATTTTACTTTGGGGCATAAACCTTGGGTTCGGTATGATTGAACACCCACTTAAGGGGCCGATCACAGCGGGCATTTACAATTGAAACTGATGTCAATTTAAGACAACGACAAGCTTTGTACAATTGCCACTGGATGTCGCGACAATTCCCTAAGATATTTCATGACAAAATTAATATCATATTGGGAATCCTCGTATTCCCGAAACACGTGTCCTCCCGAATTAATCAATACTTTGTGCGGGAGGAGTAATCCGAACAGTGTGTTTATATGATAAATTGTCCTTAAAATTGTAACTCATATCTAAACCCATAAGAGTACAGTCAGTCTAAGAAGAAAAATATTTCTTTGTAAAACTATGGAAAGATGATGGCTATTCGAAATTCTAGACCGTTGCCAAGATGAGATCAACATAAAATTGGAGAATGAATCCATAAATTCATCATTTGATAGTGAACGAAAGGTGTCAGTAGTAGGGCTACAGGGCTACGAGACCAATTTCCCCACAAGAAATACATTGGGCCCAAAAAAAACTACTTTTTTCCTCCATCTTAGATTTCATGATCTGTTCTACCCTAACAGATAACCGCTCCATTACGACGGGTGGCTGTTCCAATATATCGGCCAGCCGTTTTCCGCCACAACAGACAGCCGCTCATATGGGAAATTAGAATATTATTAAATGAAAATCCATTCAAAATTTAACAATAACAAATTACATTTCATGAGATTCCCAATTCATTGTTTATTATTTAGAACATCGTACGATTTCATCACATTTATTTCTTTATAATTAAAATCTAAAGTGTTCCTCAGACAAAGGATATCATAGGTTAATGAATTTTAAACAGGACGAACAAATAAACAATTCCTTTATCATTTATGATACCGTCTACTACTGTATGGCACCATAATATAACCAAGTACTTACCTGTTATTATTACATCATTCGCTCAAATGATGCAACTCATATACGAAGTTTGTAAAATATAACTGGGCACTTCAATATCTAATCTTGTTTGCCTAACTCTTTCGAGAAGACTTCAAATTAAAAAAAAAACCATATACGATGCGAATCTCAAATATGTACGTTCGAGTATACAGGACGACTTTTTTATCCCTATTAAAAAGGAGCAAATCTGCCTTTTTCTTAATAATTAAATACCATCGATATTATTTATATCTACTGCCGTTTATTGCCTAGCTTCAATGAAATATTTATCTATCAAAATACAATTATTATAGAATGCCCTACAATAATACAAACTTCACTTGTGTAATGTGATTCATTTTTATCAAAATTTAGTAACTACACAATTCCCTACTGTATGCGGTTCAAATCCTCGTAAAGTTCTCTTTCTAAGACTAATATGTCTACGGTCTTAGACTAATATGCCGAATTTTTAATTCACATAAAGAGCTACGCCCCCCGGCGGTCATTTTGGAAAGTTAAAAATATTTTTGTTGAAACTCTCTTTGTCAGTTTCTTTATCAAGATTTTTATCGCAAGGTTGTAAGATGAACGGTTGCAGGGATATGGCTAGTGGCCGACCTTAACCAGACACCTTGTATATTGTCACGATCTTTCCCAACACCTTTTGTTCTTTTGCTAATTCCTTTTGTTACTGTCTTTTTGAGTCAGGATCGCTAATACGTATCGCTAGTCGCATATGAAATTATCAATGTCTAATCTCAGCCGATATTATAGGAATCTACACTTTTAGGAAATAAGTAATACTCTAACTCAGGGGTGAGCAACCTTTTTAATCAACGGGCCAATTTAAATTGTAAAATTTTTTGGCGGGCCGCACATAAAGTAACA
>JARFOC010108682.1:0-11833 GCA_031763485.1 Osmoderma eremita | reverse complement strand
GTTGCTGTCATTAGCGCTATCTTCACTTCCGATTGCTATGTTGCAACTTATTTACATATGTCGGCGTCCGCAAAGTACCTACCTATTTGTCTATTAGCGGCAACTGCTGTCAATCGTTAACGTAGTTTTAAAATATTATGGGCTTTTTCACTGATTCTTAAATAAAAGAAATATGTTTTTTTAATACTGTACTGTTTTCCTCAAAATATGCATTTTAACTGTGAGAAACCCAAATAATGGAACTGGAAGTAGTAATGTACAGCTGATTCGACGATTTGGCAACCGTGTATCGGATTCTCATAAACTCTGTACTGCATTCGAAAGTTCAGACGGTCTATAGCAGCATTTAATCATAATTAATTGTGTATGTATTAACTGCAGAAAAACTGTTTTTGCGCAATCTAATAATTCAGGTGTTTTAAATTAACTTCTATGTATACATGTGTAGCTCACGTTATTTTAAATGACACGACATGCACACTCCATGCAATAAAATGTTGCATTTACAATTTAAGGGGCAATTATCAATGCTTTTTATCAAATTTTCTTTACGCGTACATAGATATCTAATATTGGTGTACTGATTAGCGATTATATCGTGTTATTCTCAACAATTTAATTGTACCAACTTATTATTACCTACCTATGTCAGTTACCTTATTATGTTGGAGCACAAAATTAATTACAGCGTAAAATAATTGACTTTTGAAAAAACAATTGGATCCACTTTAAATGGGTATGATATACAAAATAAATGAACTGTGTGCCGAATTGAAGTACCGTCACCTTTAATTGCCCAAAACTGAAAACTCTACAATGCTATTTGTCCCTCTTTAACTATTGCAGCATACGAGGTGTGTAAATTAAGTAATGAGGCTGACAACGTAGCGTTTGATATGGCAACACGGAAAGCACGGGACATGGAAGGGCGACAAGTGGACTTTGTAATACGCGTTCAGTGCAAGTTTGAACTCGATGAAGTCATTTGGTTGTCCGTTGTCGTTTTTCCCGTGAACCCGGTCGTAGTGCGTTCTATAAATGAAAGACATTAATTTCGAGCAACGGTGTGCTATCAGGTTTTGCTTCAGACTTGGGCAAAGTGCAACAGAAAGTTTTGCAAAACTTCAGCAGGCCTACGGTGAGTGTTTTGTGAAAAGCCCAGGTTTTTCAGTTGTTTAAGGCATTTACAGAAGGAAAAGAGTCGATGGGAGATGAGCCACGTAGCGGAAGGCAAAATCCGCGATCTTGTGCGTTCAGATCGTCGGTTGACGGTCAGAATGATCGGTGAACAGTTGAATTTGTCTCACACCACCGTTCATCAACTTTTGACCAATGAATTGGGAATGAGAAAGATCTGCTTGACAATGGTTCCAAAAGACCTTTCGCAGGAACAAAAGGACATCAGGAGAGGAAGGTGCATTGACTTTCTGGAATCGATTGAAAATAATGACAATTTTTTGGAACGTGGGTGTTCGAATATGACCCGGCAATAATAGGCCTGAGCATGGGACGGCACACTTCAGGCTCTCCAAAGCCCAAGAAAGCAAGAGTGAGCAAATCAAAGATCAAGAGCATGCTGATTTGTTTCTTTGATAGTTAATCAACATTTTTACCGAGAGGTTCTCGATAGACTCCGGAAAAGGATCATGCGTGTAAGACCGAACATCAAGAACGACTGGAACCTGCATCATGACAATACGCCTTGTCACACAGCAATATCCATAAATGAATTTTTGGCCAGTAAAAATATTTCTGTGGCTCCTCAGGTTCATTCACCTGACTTGAGTCCTTGTGACCTTTTCCTCTTCCCAAGATTGAAAATTCACCTGAAGGGACATCATTTTGGGACACTCGAAAACATTCAAACGCCTCTAACCGACCAGCTAAAGGCGATTCCAATATCCGAGTTCCAGCACTGCTACGAGGAATTCTAGAACCGTCTCCAACGCTGTGTGGCTTCTTAAGGGAGTTATTTTGAGGGAGACAACGTTCAATTGTAATTACATTCAAATAAAAATATTAAAAAAATATCAGTCTCATTACTTAATTTACACACCTCGTATGTATTCAAAAATTCTCTTGAGTGGTAAAGGTTTTACGTGAAATACGTTTGGATATATACAGAGTAATTTCAAATAATTGAGGATAGTTTGAATTTCTCGCCTTAGATTTTAGGGTATTTTACATTTGGCAGTGGCTAGCATGGCAGGATTTAATTAACAAATGTAAACAACACGACGCTTTTCATTCAAAATGTCTTTTTAAAATTATTTTGCATTATGTAAATATTTTCAAGTACGTCAATGATACTCACTCTCCTACATATATAAAATTAACTAAAATTAATAATTAAGTAACCATTTAGCTGCAATTTATTTGAATTAACACAAACATGTATTCATATTTAAATATGTATAGTTGAAAATGTGGCTTATTTATTCATCCAATATTATCACAAAATACAACAAAATTAACACTTATGCTAATTTATGGTTGTGCTTCAGCCGGTACGGAATAGAATTAATTAAGCAATTAAATATCCTGCACCTTACATTCGTATTAAAGCATTTAACGTATAAAGGTGTGCAATAATACTGTATAATTAGAGGTTCCTTGTTATTGATTCACTTCATATTTCAAAAATTAATTTTTTAGTTAGTGGCTACTGCTCGAACAAAAGAATCACGGTTTTGCAATGAAGTGTGCGTCCGGACGTGTTCGTGTACGTTCGGGCGTAGTCGCTTCGATGAAATGGCTTCAGTTGTATTTGTGTTGTTGGCCAACTCAGTGTGTAGTGTCTCGGCGTACCATCTCAAAACAAAATAACAAATGTATTTGTTATTTGTGTAATTTTGTGATAAGTGTTTACCGGTATTATGTCGTGCATTTTGGTGTGAATTATTTCGTATATATTGTAATCTTTAAAGCGCTTCTGAGTGAGTGTTGTGCAGGTATTATGTGTCTGTGATAGTATAAAAATCGAATGGATTACGCCTTTGTTTGGTTTGTGGAATAATGTTATACTTTTTTTAGTAACTTATAAGTGTGGATACGTCTTTCAGAATTTCGTTTTGAGGGTAAGTATAGTTTTTTTAAATATTTTTACCGTTTACCATTAAATTTCCATGTATTGTATCATTGCTCGCCCCGTTGCAGGAAAAGTACCGTGTGTATCTTTTCTGTCTCTCTCTCTTGCACTCTCGTAGTTGGCGTTTTACTACATCGGACTGAAGCGTTGATACTTCCGTCTCTTTCTTTCTTAAGCTCTTGGTCTCTTGTTCGCTTGCGAAGGCTTCAGAATGACGCCTCGGTATCTTCGGTAAATCTGTCTTTACTTGAAAGTTGGATGTGTCTTCCCGCTCGTCCCTGTTCTATTCTCTTTCTCTTTCGCGTTGGTCCAATGTTCGATCCCTTGGAAGGAAGCCATTTTGTGATGGCCTGCTGCAGTTATGTTGCTGCTTCTATGGGTCTTTCGGTTAGATTCCAAGAGATGCCTAGGTACAGCAATGCTAAAGGTATTCGCACAATGATCATAAAGTATAACTATTTGCTATCTGTATTTTATTCATTAGGGTAAGGTAAAAGATAATAAACATTATTGCTGATTTTGTTACTTGAGTACTTACGTCTATTTTTTTTACTACATTAGAAAAAATGCATTAATTAAATAGTATGGAGGATAATTAGTAGCTAAATTTTCGCATATTTATCTTGGTACTTACGTGTACATATGTAGATTAGTAGATTGTGTTTTATGAATTAGGAAAAACAGTAGGCAACCAGTGATAATGATTCATTGATGTTGAAAACAAGTTATATGATATGTCCATATATAAACACCCACATATAATATATATTGCTACATTTGTATTTGCAACTTAAAGTCGATCGACATAATGGAATATATGTATGTACATACACAAAATATATTTATTATTGTTACCTATTAATAGACAGTTATCATATAATAATATATACATTTGGCACTAAATAAATAAAAACGGCCATGTAGGTACCTATAAATAAAATAAATGTGAACATAAAAATATGTGTACAAATATACAGGCTGTTTACGGTCTTGTGACTTTATTTTCAAGGGGTGATTAAACATCTTAAAATAAGGTCATTAAGGCAAAATTATCTTAACAAAGTTGCATAATAAGAGAGATATTAATGTTTAATTTTTTTAAATTTTACGTAGTGATTAAGCATATTAATTTAAACATTTTTAAAATGTTTTTCATATGATCAACTTCACACTAGTTGTTCAAAGTTATCCCCGTGTTGTTGAACGCAAAGTCTCGCTCCACGTATTCACGAATTGGCATAATTTACTAGGCATTGGTCTTGCCGTCGAATTATCGCAGCAGCTGGCTCAACACGGTTACGAATATCATCTAAATCAATTATGTCGTTGGTGTATACCATGGCCTTCATAACGCCCCATAAGTAGAAATCAAGGAGGTTAAGGTCAGGTGATCGACGGGGCATAGGACCACCTCGACCAATCCACTTATTTTCAAACACATTATCTAAACGTTGACGAACTAAAGGATTAAAATGCGGCGGTGCGCCATCGTGAAGAAACCACATTTGTCGACGTACATTCAAAGCAACTTCTTTCAATAGTTCCATCAAATGATTTTGCAAAAACAAGAGATAATCATATGAATTCATTCGATTTGGCGACACAAATGGACCAATAAGTTGTCCGTTGAGCTCACTGGCCCAAACGTTTATCGAAAATCTATGCTGGAAATGATTATATGAGTATGGAATATGGATATGGGTATCATGACAGTTACTTATGCCGTTACGTGTAAACGTTGCTTCATCAGTCGCCAATACAATGGAAGAACAGTTTGGAATTTCTACATGTTTTTGTAGAAACCATCGGCAAAACTGTAACGTAAAGGATGATCTTCAAGTTGTAAAGCCTGTAGTTTTTGTACACGGAAAGGATACAATTGATTCTCGCGCAGTGTTCGCCAGACAATTCGATTTGATACATTTACTTGGCGAGATATTTTTCGAATGCTACTAGAAGGATCTTCTTCGACAAGATTTAAGACTTCTTCTTCGGCATCCAGAATTCATTGGTATCGACCAGGATCACCATCTCGACCTTGACGTGTTCGCAGTACACCAGTTTCTCGTGCTCGGATTACTAGAGCGATGAATTTTTGTGGAATAGGTGTTGGCCTGTTAGGAAACCGCTCAGCGTACAATCGACTTGCCGCAACAGAATTCTGTCGTACTTCACCATAAATTAACATGTCAACGTATTCAGTGTTGGTGTGATGGACGAATTTTACTTTCCTTATTAGGATTTATTTGAAAAAATTTACGTCAAACCAGCAATGCAGTGACAGCTAATGAAACAGCTTGACAGATGGGAAAAGTTACAGACATCAGCCTACTTAGTAAAAAATTCACTAATAACATATCGTTTACATTTACTTTGCATAAGTTGTTGATCAATGGTTTTAGGGTTAAAAACCTTTTTTATGGTGGTTAATCACCGCTTAAAAATAAAAGAAAATACAAACTACAATTTTTTTTTTACATTAATGTCTCTTATGCAACTTTGTTAAGATATTTTTACGTTAATGACCTTATTTTAGATGTTTAATCACCCCTTGGAAATAAAATCACAAGACCGTAAACATTCTGTATGGGGAACTAGGTGAATATACATGTGTGATACGTGATTCTGAAGAAATATGAAAGAGTTGGATGGTATAATGCAAAATGTAATCCTTCTATTACACATACGAAATATTGCCTGTACGGTATGGGTGTAATGAATTTTTTGCGATGTAAAGATTTTTTTTCATGCACTTTAAGGGCCTCAAGTAGATATTAATAGACTAATAATTTGTGGTGTTGGATATTCCCAAATGTGGCTGCATGAGGAACTAAATTCATTTTAACATATTTCCTTATATTATATTTTCAGTATTATGGATGTATTTGGGCAAGAATACATAGATATATAAATAAATATTTATAACAGTGAAATTAGATGTCTCTGCAGTATAACCCGGTAAATATAGCTAATTATACCAGTGGCAGTGTATAAAAAACACAGCTGTTGAAGAACAAAAAATGAGCCAGCAAGATACTAAAAAGAGACAAAATAGAATTACAATGAGGGTCGTTACATACATGTGAAGATAGTTGGAAAACTGGTTGCAGATGTATGTATAGACTATCTGGGGTAATGAGGAGGTATGAAATACCATCAAAACTATGAAAAATAAAGTAATTGCCGTTAACTTTTTTGTATTATGCGAAAAGAGACAGTTTAATGTACAGAGTTTTACATTGCTTTCAACACCTCTAATTTCAAATAATGCTAACACTTCTCGTCGGGCATAAATGAAGTTTATGCTGTGAATAGATAGGAGTAATAATGAAAAGTTCAGAGATTTACTTAATTTTAAGCAGTAATGTTGAAAAATCATGGAACGTGCATTTGAAACACTTTGCTTGAGTAGGACAATGTAATCGTATTCTGAACATATGTAATCCTCATTCCATTATTGATAAAATTTAATGTTTGCATATCTAACATAATATGAACATGTTAGGTTGTGTTCATAAAATAAATGACAAATATAGGGTTTGCGTTTATATGCATATTTTGTTTTCCTCTGTTTGTTTCATGGTATTTATTGCTTAAACATTTGAATAACATTGTCAATAATTTGACAATTGATTTTCCAAACAAAGATCAAGAAGTGCAACGTACAATATCCATCTTGGAACTACAATCCGTAATTGCTTTGATTGCAACGGGCAATCCCACCCCACTCCTACTAATACAAAACTACAGTCCAAACGTCTGTATTTTATTTGTACGACTGATGCGTGCTCGCAAGTACCGCAAAAGGGGAACTTCTAGGGTCGGTCTATGTTTTGGGGTGGCTACTCCGCCATTCTCGCTATTCTTCATTACCGACCCCTCGTTTTCCGTGTAACATCTGGAAGTGTTACCGCTGTAATCCACATAACGAATTACACGTCATCGCTCTTCGAAACGATTTAAGCTGACGCCGCACGCATTTTTTAGTATGAAGACCTATCCAGTCGGACACGTTATTGCATATAGCATTGATGTTACGTGTAACCCTGCTGATTCTTACCTTTATTTTAATTTCATGGATTGTATGTACTGTCACATAGAACTACTGTTACACGGTTTCGAGTTGAGAGTCGGTGTGTACTTACAACTTCGGAATAACACGCAAAGTCGTTTTTATTGAAGTTAATTTTTTTGATAGTTCTCTACTACATGAAATAGACATTTTGCGTTTTTCCTCATTCAACTTGCTATTTGTAAAGATATCTACACAAGTCACAATCTTAACGACTGCTTATATCGCTCTTTGTACTATATTTCTCATATATTTTGTTATTCAAGGTAAAAATGTTCATGGAATGCGATATTTGGTGTACGACGTCACACCTCCTTTAACCGTTTTAATGGCATAATAAAAATTAATAACGTAAACTATTATATTTATTACAATTACAAATTACAAAACAAAAATAGTTATGATACCAAAAAAAGTATAAAAATCGATTGCCTGCATCTAGGTTAATAAATCATTTCCGTCCAATTTACGAATTTTATATACATTGTATTAAATAAAGCAAGATGCGGTGGCTTAAACTAGTAAAAATAAAAATTGCCTTACCACCTTGATGAGTGAGGAACTCTAGATACGCACTACGTTGCCATCCTCAGCAGAATCTTCAAAGGAAGATAATGTTGGTCGTAGCACCCTGGGAGATATATCCCCCTGCTGAGGATGGCAACCTAGTTGCCGAAATACGTATCTGGAGTTCTTCGCTCATCAAGGTGGTATGGGAATTTTTATTTTTGTATACATTCTGGCAAATGATGGCGCGTCAAATTCCCTAATATATGGTGTAGTACTTCACGTACAAACATTAAAATATACTGGATACTACGAATACAGGTTTTGAAATACATTTGTAGGACTCTTCCTAAAATAAATAGGATTTTATATATCTACATTCTAACTTCTTTCCTTATTACTTTTTGCTACGATAAGTTTTGTTCATTTTATAAAAAAAATAGATTTTCATATTTTAAATTCAAGAAACAAGCATAAAAAATAAATAAATAAATTGTAACTTAGGTAGTTATTCTATTGCCTTTATAAATTATAAATTTGTCTATTTACTCGTAAACTGACAACCAGTTGGTTAAATCAATGGGGAAGCCCATTTTCCTAAGGGATACGGATTTTTATAATATAAAAATGGTAGTGTGAAATAATAGGAAAGCTTTGTTCCAACACCCAGTTTGCTGACAGTTCCTGAACCAATCAGAAAATATGCAAGTTGTCTTTATTTATAGGCCGATTTTAATAATTGAAACGGCAAATTAAATGGCTGGATGTAGCCTGAGTATGTCTGGTATATACATACTTCACAGGTCTATGTTTTTTTTTGTGAACACTCTAAAATCTAAAAAAGCCTTGTTATTTATATAATAAAATCCGGTTTCGACATATGCAAACATTAGATACGGGCACTTGTTCGCGATTCCCAGGCACAAAGGCGAGATATTTAACCCTAGCTCTTCATACAACGTAGCTAAAGTTCTAAACAATACGGTGATGGCATCAATCAACATGGACGCATGCAGATATTCAATTAGATCCTGTTTAAAGGAAATACTGTTGACTTAGCAGAACTATAGTTTGTAGGGAAGGCCATTGAGCGAATGTACATACGTTTAGATTTTTTTTAGTGTTGTCCCATTCTGTTTTCGTTAATTATTTTATTTCTTTTTTAAAATTTTCTAAAAGACTATAGGCAGAACGTCAAATGTTGGTAGAATATCGGGATTTAGTTTATTTGGAGTTGTTGTTATTACAAAATTTGTGTGTAAACTCCTTTTTATTATTTTATTTTTTAATTATTATTTGCTTAACAAAGTTGTTCGTCCTGTTCTAAAAAGTAACCTATTTTATCTATATTTCTAAACACGGTTTGATTCTTTATGTAAACAAAATAAGCTACCACAGGAACACAGTTGTATCGCTATTGCCGATGATTTTGTTGATTATCGTTAATACCCATTATCAGCTAAAATGTAATGCGGATATAATAGATTATTTTGTTACATTGTTCTTTGTCGGTGAGATTTTTGGGTTACAGTTATAGATGCCAAAGAACAAAATCGAAATTATTACGAATTAATGCAAACTGTTGTTTGTTTTTAAACTAACAAGAGCAAATGAAAAAGCCACATTTACACTGCCAATATCATTCTGGCGGTAAAGCCAGTAAATGTCACAAAACGTTTTGTTATCTGTGTTAGAGGCAAAGGCAAATGAAAATGATCATTAATTCTAGTTTAATGTTCATATTGTTGGTTAAAAAGTTTCGTTTATTTCGATAAATATAACTCGGTCATACAAATTCCATTTAATAAATTTTATTCTTTGAACAGTTCTACATGATTCAAAAACACAAGAGCAAAGACGAAAGTTGTCAATCGTTTAACATCCAAATGTCAAATTTATTGTAACATTTGGCATTTCGTCTGTGTTAACCTATCTGCGAAACAACCAATGGCAGATGCAGGTTTTAGCGCGGAGAATTTAAAACGCTCCTTCTAGTTTAAAAACAGACTATAGTTTGCATTCATTCAAAAAAGTGCAGTTACTTTTGCGTCACCTGTATAAAGAAAAAGAAACGCGAAAAAAATTATGACAATATGCATGGAATGCTTTTATTGTATACACCGACCGAAGTTATGCTTGGGTATTTATTTTTTGGATCCACTTCTTTTTCCTAATATACCTACCTTACATAATAAGAACATCAACTTGTCTAATCGTTACAGGTAACCTAACATGAACATCGGAGTGTAAATAAACACTTTGACATCGTTTGCATTTTATTAATGCAATAGATGTTTTCAACAGTTTGCGGGTTACCGAATCGGAAACGAAACTTAAATATCTTGTGTATAGTAAAGCTGTTAGTTGGACACGTGATAAGGCTGTTATTCTAGGATAGCTACCAGTGTTTATACCTGTTTGGCAAAATATATAATTTACAGTATCAATAAACCCCATTAAAACGAATATTTACGACCTATATTTGCGTAAAATTAAACGTAAATGTATCTCGATTTTAGCCAACCATTTTTTTCCTTTAAAATAGTTGTTAGTAATTTTTATTGTATAGCAATAAAAAGGAGATAGAATGGTTTAATGCGTTATAGGTAAATATTTAGGTCGGTAAATTTTATTTCCAACTGTTTAAAGCAACGATTATGTGAGGGCTTGATGGACTATTAAAATTGTATAATTTACTTGAATTTAGGGCGAAACGAGAATGGGTAATGGGAAATATCGGTGATTGTTAAACGCAAAACCATTAGGAAATTAAATTATCGGTTATGAACCATACTAGATATCGTATTTCAACAATCAATAATAAAAGCTTTGAAAGCTATAAGAACATATTTGAGTACAATATTTTTAAAATTTATTTCACACAGTTGCTTTAACAATTATCTGCAATGTGTATTCTAATTGCCTTTATTCTGAAATAAGACAGCTCGACGTTTCGAAAGTATTGTAAGGGAATTTTTCAGGCAAAATGGTAGTGTCAGAAAGTTACGGAAACTAGACCTGTTACCACGTTAGAGGCGAAGATCTTCTGACCTAAAGGTCTTCCCCATTATAGATCGTCTCAACCTCCGAATGCAGTACAGAGCTTATGAGAATTCGATACACGGTGGCCAAATCGTCGAATCAGCTATACATTATTATTTCCGGTTCCATTATTTGGGTTTCTGACAGTTAAAATGCATATTTTGAGAAAAACAGTAAAATATAGGAAAGCATAATTTTTTTATTTTAAGAATCAGTGAAAAAGCTCCTAATTTTATTTATTATTACTCAACATTTACGTAATTTACATTTCGAACATTTATTTTGGAATTGGGGTATTATACAATTTATTAAATTTAATGTAAAACATAATCCTTTAACAAATAAGAGTCCACTTTTGTAACAAAAATAGCCGGAATCATACAAATCCCCATATAATACAATAATATTTAAGAAAGGAATAGCAATTACACACACATATGTCTTGTTTCAACTTTTGGTCAGTCGATGAACCAGTTTGATCTTCAGATGATGACGAATCTGTTACATGAATAATAAATTCTTCAATGTCATCTTGCAAATTATCCACTATCCACATTTTCTTTTCAATAATTTTTACATGTTTGATGTAATTTTGCCAATCATCAACTGTTACAGTGCTATATGCTCTTCGAATTAATTGCTCCACATCTTTTACCTTAAATGTGGTATTATTCATTTGTATACAGTTTTTAACTTGTGTCCATACCATTTCAATGGGATTTAACTCGCAGTGGAAAGGTGGTAATCGAAGAACTTCATGACCTTTTTCTTTTACAAGTTCGTCTTTCCTGCTTATATCATACTGCGGTTTAATTTGTGACACGCAAAACAACAAGTCCTTTTTTAGCATATCGTCAGTGGTTGGTATTTATTTCTCATGGAGCCAATCAATGATATTGTTTTTTCTCCATGCTGCCGTTGGAATTTTTTCTATTTTTTTGCAGTGATAGGAAGCATTATCACGAACAATCACTGACTTCTGCGTTATATTTGGAAGCAATTTCTTAATAAACCAATCCTCGTATATGTCTGAATCCATCTCATGACGAACATCAGCAGTGTTTTTCTTGCAGAGAAATGTATATTCAGCACCAGGAACAAATCCGTTATCATCACCAGCATGA
>JARFOC010108671.1:0-11834 GCA_031763485.1 Osmoderma eremita | reverse complement strand
TCTTTTCTGTATATGTCTATTTCTAATTTACTGTTATTCTTAATTACTAAACTATCCAAGAAAGGTAGACGATTGTTTACCTCTTTTTCCGCTGTGAATTTCATCGAATTAACTCGCGAGTTTAATTTTGTTAGGAAATTTTCCACTGTATATTTTGTGGTATGAAATACCGCAAATATATCATCTACGTATCTCAGCCAAATTCTCGGAAAATAATCTCCGTCCTTTTTCAATTCGAAGAGAGAGTCTACATTGGACAGACAAAGAGGTCTATAGAAATTAGATATAAGGAACATATTTCACATTACCGACATGGGAGAGCTGATATGTCTGCTGTGGCAGAACATATGGCACAAACGGGACATAATATAAATATAGATAATTTAAAACTAATGAAATCTGTAACATCGACGCGCGAGCTAGATGCTTATGAATCCATTTACATTAAAAAGAATAAATACCTTCTCAATCGAGAGGAAGCGCCCTTGTCGTTTTTTTGGGGTAATAAAGGCGTACCCTTAGAACGTCCAGGGTGGTCCTTCCAATAAGTGTTGCGCCGGGGGTGTGAGAGAAGTTTGTACATATGTTAGATAGAGGTAGAATGAATGAAGGGAAGGGAAAAAGCAGTGCATGTTTCTAGTTTTAAGTCATGTTCGCGCTCATTCGGCTATTCGACTTGATAATGGGAATCCACGTATTCCCGAAACACGTGTCGTCACAAATTAATCAATACTTTGTGCGGGAGGAATAATCCGAACAGTGTGTTTATTGTGCTGCCCTACAGTCCTTGCAATATTTATTGTACTTTTATACAAAAAAATAGTCTAATCTGCAAAAATATGGCGCGGTGGGTATATTATCCAGCAATTTAACGTCAGCTACGTCGAGAATTCTGTACCTAAATTCGTCGCAATCTTGTTGTCTATTTGATATAAAAGAGGCTCTAGTACAGAGCCCGGCAAAAAATTATGAAGTCAGCCATTTTTCTATTAAATCAATTTTTTTTAACAGATTTAATAGAGTTTGCTATTTTAAAATAATTCGAAAAAACTGGAGAAAGGCAATTAAGTACGGAAGATGACGTCCTCTGGAAGACAACCTGACTACTACGTCTGGAGGAGTGCAGAGATAAAAATGGTCATCACCTAGAGCACGTCATCTTCCGTACTTAATTTTTTTTTAGGTTTTTTTCAAATTATTATGAAATGGTAAACTCTATTAGATAGATTACATAGCAAAATTACTGAGTTCTGATTTTTTAAAAACGTCATACATCCCTGGCGGACCCTGTATATCTCCATTTTTTGATATGTGAAAATATCTATTAACCTTTCGAAACTGTGACGCGAACCAACAGTACGCAGAAGTAAACTTTATAGTCGCGCGCTGAAAGCTCTTAAATTTGACACTTTTCTGCTCATGTACCTTCCTACTACGCAGTAATAAATACCTGAGTGCAATGAGTGAGATGTCAACTTTATGTCTGCTTTATTACCTCAGCATAACCCATAGAAGCAAGTAATCAACACTTACATAGGTAGGCGGAAGTTAATCATTATTTTATATTAGTTTTTAGTATTTGTATAATATTATTGTTTATAATTACAACCACATAGAAATACCGTTGCTATTTCAACGACTAAATGACTCCGCATTTCATTTCATTTCTGCAACTAAATTGTCATTCCCAATAGAAACTATAAAGAAAAATATGTATCTCCGGCTAGGGTATAACCTTGGAAGATATGCCCGTCACCAAATGATATAACACTGAGGGCTCGAATCCACCTAAAGTTGTTTGTGCTGTGCCAAAAGTGTTGTAGTTATTGCTGTAGCGAGAAAAAACGATTATTTTTTTGAAAATGAATTCTTACGAAATGAACTACCACGGTTATTGGCAAATCACCCTCCTGACATCCGGGAGTAAATGTGGCCCCGGAATTGAGATTGAATGATGATGTTAGTCATTACTCAATCTCCACCAATCCACACAACAATTTTTTTTACTAAATTTGAAAGCGTTTGGGTGTAGGACTACTTTGATATGTAGATATGTGGATATGTAATTTTTCAATTTTTTAACAGAAACAGTTGTAACCCAAACACTACAAAACAGATTACTTTTATAATCTGGGGATGAATGAAGTGTAGTTAGGGATCTTTACTTTACTTTACTTTACTTTAGTCCTCTTGGTTCCGTTCGAAACGTAGGGGATCTACAAGTCTGTTCCGTTAATTCCACGTTTTCTCGACTTTTCCAATTCTCTATTAACCCCCCTTTTCCATGTTTCTGCTGGCCTACCACGACTCCTTTTACCGATAGGTTGATATTCTAGTGCTTGCCTGCTAATGTATGTCCAATAAATGTCCATTTTCTTCTCTTTATGGTTTGGACTATCTGTTCCTGGTCTGTTCTTTTCCATATCCCTTTATTTGATATTCGGTTTGGCCAGTATATTCTTAGTATTTTCCTCAGGCGTTTATTTATAAAAATGTGGAGCTTTTGTGAATTTCTCTTCCCTGTGGTCCATGTTTCTAACGCATAAAGTATAATACTATTCACATTGGTGTTAAAAATTCTTATTTTAGTTCGTGTAGATAATTCATTGATCTCCAAGTTTTATTTAGCATATAAAATGTGTTCTGCCCCTTATTTATTCTCGCGATTATTTCTTTTTCCATACTTCCACTTTTTTTCAAGATACTCCCCAAGTAACAAAATTCCAGTACAACTTCTATTTCCTCTCCTTCTATAGATATTCCCATTTCTCATTCTGTATTTACTTTTATAATTTTTGACTTGCTTATATTTATTTTTAGTCTAACCTTTTTTGCTTTCTTAGCCAATTTCTCGGTTTTCTTTTGCATGTGTTGCCTTTGGATTTTTAATAACGTAAAAATATATAGGGTGTTCCATTAAAAAAGTGTATTTTTCTGTGTCACCTTTTTTTATAAAACACTCAGTATATCCGAATATATTTTCTGCAGACGCACAATTAATATTATATTACATCCCCAAGTAATAAAACACGGATGTACTATTGCTGCACCCTGTATGTTCATATACCGCTGCAGCTTCAGACAAGTTTACCAAAAAAAAAAAAGACATGGTGCGGTATACTAGGGTAAGCGGAATCGCGCATTTCAAGAACTGTTCTAAATAAATGAATTATTCATTTATCCTGTTTTTGAATATTATTCATATGTATTTGGCAAGTTGACAGATAATGCGTTTCAATTTTATTCTTTTTTGACATTTCGCTTTATTTGCAATCAACATCATTTCAGAGGAGTCATTAAATATGTTACAAGTTTTGCGCGTGGAGGTGAAAGATACAATGATCTTTCACCTTATTCTACATTATCTTAGTTTTGAAGTTGCTCTTGGGACTAGGTTGTGTCAAGTCTTGTATCGCAACCATTTTCGAATAGTTCCTCTACTAGCTCGTGTTAATGTTAACGAACATGTCATATTCGTTATATGATGAAGCGGCCGGATGAATTTTACCTGTAATGAAACGAACCTTCAAATCGTCCTAAAGTGTCTAGTTAATTACGTACCACTGTCGAACTTGTCACTTTAGATTGATCTTTGAATGATGTTCAGTGACTTTGGTTTTAAGTCCATAAACTCAAATAGTTTTGAGCATGGTTCCGTATAGCAGGATTTTGTTGGGGGGAGAGATTTGATTTTCGACCTAGAAGCCAGCACATTTTCCGGAACTTTAAATCAAGTTATTTTCTTTTAGTTTGGAGATGCTTCTTCCAAATAAGTCCAAGATCGACGCCAAGGTATTTTACTTCTATTGCTATAGGTATGCGTACGTTATCCATTCTTGCAGATGGGCAGATATTGTGGCCCACAGTAAAAGTAAGCTGGCTTGATTAATTTGATTTACTTTTATTAACTTGTATACCAGTCATTAAGTGTAAAAGAAGCGATAGCGGTGTTGTTGGTTTCGTGTGTATGAGCTGTATAGAGTAGGTAAAGCAGAGGCCCGAGAACACTACGCTGTTTTTATTATTATTTTCATGGTCGTTGGGTTATAGTTACCTCAGTTATATAGGGAGAATGTAACGCAAGGCGCATTTTTGCACATAGAGCTGCCCGGGGTTAGTGTAAATAATTAGCCTTGTTGTATATTCTTAAAATAAATTTACTTGGAACAAGACACTGTGCAACGACCATAATAAGCTTCAGTTTGTCCCAAATTTATACTTTACCCGGTGTACTTTACTAAAACTAGACGATTTGCTATAAATACAAATTACTTTAAACAATTCGTGCCCACCGATTTGTAAACAAATCTTACGTGTATAATTCCCCCTGCATTTCCCATGATTTTGATATTAAATAATACACTAATAAAACACTAACAAATAACCTTGGTTGAAATTTTTACAAAACCACAAATACTAATATTAGTTTGGATACAGCTCACTGTCACTATTTATTTATCGATACAACACCGTACAAGCAAGGAATGAATCATTTACGCCTTGCACTGGTTTTCTTTTCCGAAACCAGAAAATATTTTAACGCCTGATTAAATTGACGGAAAACCTGACGTATTAGGAGGAGATATATGTAAATATTAACTAAGCTAAAAGCGGTCGATGTAATACCTGGAAGTTTGCCATTTTTGAAATATCATCACAAGGAAGGAAATCGACCCAAACCAACTTTGATCTCACTTATTTCTGACCTATTCGTTACGCATCAGAATAAAAAAAATAGCATTAATTCAAGCAAATTTACGATCACCTCGGGCACCTCTTTCATCATCGTCCGTGCTCCTGGCATCTTCAGCTATAAAAGCGACGCAAATTACGGCGTCAATTCCCGTGCACGAGAGTAATTTAAATGTTTGAGAAACTGTACGTTACGTGATCTATATGAGGCCGCCGGTAATAAAACACGGATCTATTTACGCCCCTAAGATAATCAGGTTTTGCACTGGCGATATCTGTCTGTTTGCATTCTACGACTACTGGACTCAAGGAGATGACTAGTTGTCGGTTAGATGAAACGCTTCGGTGTCGATGCTGGAAGTGTCGGTTGGTCAATTGCTCTTGATATTGGTTTCGATTACTGCGGTAATATTAATGACTTGTGTGTCATTAAACGTTCCGCAAAGATCACGACCGTGAATGTTGTCAAGATCCAATTCTACGTATTTATACTTTCCTAAGCTTTGTTTACAAGACATTAAAGTGTAAAAGTACATGAAATTTGAAAAACAATACGTAACTAAATAACATTAGTATCTTTCTTAACGTTACGAATGGTTTATGGACAATACAAAATTTTGTTTGTGCACAAACTAAAATCACATGTGAACTGGAAAACATAAATAGGAGCTATAATAAATCATGGCTCCTATTCAATTGTATTAACTTAGAAGTAGGCGAATAATGAATAAATAAAACGAATAAACAAATGATATTAAGGGTATTGAAAGACTATTTGAAGAAGCCGACAATCGAACGTAAGTTTAAGTAAACTTAATAAGAAACTTACGGTCGGTAAGTAGTATTACACTGGTTAACAAGATGTTTGTCGCAAGTACGAAAATGCCTGATTCCCATATACTTTTGCATGCTGAAATTGAGAATTGCTCAATCACCCTTAGTCTTATGTTCCAGGATATTCGCTTATCCACCTAAAATATGCATGCATATGTATGTAGTATAAGAGAACATGTCTCGAGGTTATTTCAGTTGTCGGCTAGAGCTCGGAACTGATAAAACAGCATGCAGTGGTTAATGTTTGAACATGTCTTGACGTGTTACGACCTGCATTTCCCATTCCTATATAGCATCTCTTGTTATTTCAGTCGTCGGCTAGAGCTTGTTGAATGAACATATACGCTGACGTTGTTAGCGTTTTAAAGTGTTGCGTTGTGGTGCGCTCAAGCTATTGTAGTGAAACTGCGAACATTTGATCACCTGTAGAAATTCCAAGGAAATGTGTAAACCACCCGAACTCTTTCTATATTTGCAGCGAATTGACATTTAACCCTCCACAGGCAAGCCTATGAATCCTAACGAAACAGACAAGACTGGTCACGGGTGACTGAAGTGGTTTGTATTCACTTTATTATATATTTTAACGCTTATTTATATATTAATGCTTGTTTTATTAATACAACACTCTTTTGTAAGTTTTTATGAAAGAAGTAATAAACATATAAAAGTTTTGTAATATGTTTATTGCACATCAGGAGCTTTGTTATAATTTTGGTGAATGTATATACACTATCGGTTAATGAACTTAGGACACTTTTACATTATATACAATCGGCCGGCGGCATATCTGCCAATAGTGTAAAAGTGCGTGTTAAAAATATAGGAACACGATTTCTTATGAAAATAACAAACGAAAAAAAATTAATAAAAGTAACAAAAATAATAGGTACTTATTCTAAAACAGTCTATACCTCATACAATTTTTTGCAGCAATTTTTTATTCGTCCATATATTCTTCTTCTGAAAACTGAAATTTTCTTTCACATAAATGTAAATTCCCGTGAGATGTTTTTTATTAGTTTGAAACAGTGAGATTTGATTTTACATCTGGTTGCTAATTACATAAATCATTTTGTTTTGTACGATTTTTTCAATGTATAGAAGTCGATCATATTAGTGATCGAAATATATGAAGTGAAGTATTTTTATTTTCGTAATTCTTTGAATTTCTATAAAAATACAAGAATAGGTTTTCCTTTTCTGAAACCATCATGGTGGTCATATAGTCCAATCACATGTATGTACCAATATCTTATAAATCGGACCATGACATTTATTTGTATCGTACTAAAAAGAACAAAAAATTGTTGGAATGTTCCTGTTGTTCTTTGAAAACCTTTCCCGTCTATTTTTTCGATAACTTAAGAATATTGCCATAGTGATTACAAAACAATCAACGCTATCTGAACGTTTCATTTAAATCATAATTATATAGATTTACTTAGCCTTGTACTTATTTCTGCTGACAAGTTTACATATACATACCATACATACATACAATATATCCATATCCCATTTACAACTGCACGATTATAACATGCTCCACGAATACATAGAAATATAGTTTACTTCAAATCGACTTATAGACTATTTAATCGAGAAAAATATATTAAAGCACGTTGTTATGTTAAAGAACGAAGAGTGTTATCCTTTATACGAAGGGTGCCTTTTACAATTCCAGGTGCTGCCACCTGGCAACTGACGCCCGTATCGTAAATTTTCGCCTTTTTGACAGTATACTTATTCAGAACATTTTGACGTACAAGCGATATTTGTGTTACTCACAGTGGCTTAAAAAAATCATCTTGACCAAATAATGGAATTACGTCGTGAACATTTTCGTGTCATTATTTTTTACAATTTCCTACGTGGATTATCTCAAGAAGAGTGCATCGATGAACTTAATTCTGCATTTGGCGATGTAGCGGCATCAAAAACTAGTGCATATCGGTGGTATACCGAATTCAATTGTGGCCGTACTTTATTCACTGACGAATTTCGTGAATACCGTCCAAAATCAGTTGTTGTTCCGAAAAACATTGATGCTGTGCGTGAACTGATATTGCAAGATGAACATGTGACGTATCGTGAGATTGAGGTATCCTTGGGTATTAGTGGGACCAGCATACATTCAATATTGGATCAACATTTGGCCGTGAAAAACATTTGTTCGCGTTGGATTCAACATAATTTGACAATCGGTCAAAAAAAGGCTCATGTAGATTGGTCGAACGAAATGCTCCAAAAATACGATCACGGTACTTCAAAACATGTCGATGACATCGTAACAGGTGACGAATCATGGAGCTATGCCTATGAGTTCGAAAGTAAACAGCAGTCGACCGTATGGGTCTTTCAAGATGAGCTAAATTCAACAAAAGTTGTTCGTGCACGAAGCAGGTAGTCGTCTGTTTCTTCGTAAAGACCGGACATGTGGCAACTATACCATTGGTGCAACGTCGGACGGTCAATTGCCAGAAGTATTCGGAAAAATAAGGGAAACCAACCGCCCCAGACGGATGATTCTCCACCAGAACAATACGAGCTCTCACACATCAGCTGAAACAAGAGAGTTTTTGGCAACTGAAAAAGTTTAATTGATGGGTCATCCGCCGTACAGCCCTGATTTGGCACCCAATGACTTCATTTTGTTTTCGCACATAAAACAAAAATTACGTGGTCAACGTTTTTCGACAGCTGAAGAAGCGGTTGATGCTTTCAAAATGCATATTTTGGGGGTACCTTAATCGGAGTGGAAAAAGTGCTTGCAAAGCTCAAAGCTCATGCAAAAGTGTATTCATGGAGAATGTTTTGATAAACCATAAAGCCATGTACTATGATTAATTTTAGCTTGTGTTCTCTATTCACGAAATATAAAAGGCATCCCTCGTAATGCTAAGACGCAAATTATTATTAATATTATCATAACTTATATAAACACATTACTTTCTATCTTTGGCGATGTCGTACTTTTTTCAAAATTTGTGCTGGTAACGGATGTAAAGTGCTTTTGGATAGCGAATTTGAATAATGACACTTTATAAGGATACAAATAATGTAACATGAATGAAAAATATCACAATCAATGTTTAAATATTCAGCAACGTAAATAACAGGAAGCTAAAACAGCCTAGTAACAATTTGTAGCTTCCAAACCTCAACTTTTTAGGCCTGTTAATTGTTTTATTACAGCTTTATGGGCCATTAAACTTAAAGCAATCTAGTATCTGTTTTTTTCTACTACGGTAATGATATTAAACCATCATTTTCTCAAAAGTAATTAATTCTGTTCTAAATTATCGGGATGTTCGTCAGGATTTGTTCTTGCTAGTGTTTTTTTTTATGGCTATAATCACTATTTATATATTCACGTCACTAATAGTTCAGCAGTATAATAATTTTGTTAATTTTATTGTACCGAAATGATCTAGCAGATTTTAGTTACAAAATAAAGTAGTTAACCTCTAATGGCTGATAACGTACTAGCTTATTTGCTGGGCTTGTTAAGTTAATGTTTCACTTATTTTCTTCGACATTTCCACATTCGACAGGTTGAAGCATATTCGAAGTGCCTTAAGTGCTGGTAATTCATAATGATCCACTTCCGTATGTGCCCTCGTATTGCGTTTTTATACAGTAAAGGCAGATTCTGGGCCTACGTATGACGCCAATGATCCTTTTATGCTAGTTCGGATTTTCTCATCGCTTACGATTATTTGACACTACATAGTATTAAGTACTCTAAAAAGTTGACAAAAGATTCAACATAACATGGTCCATAAACTTACTTACTTAATTATAGATTTAAATCTCACATAAAAATATTTTTGACAATCGTGAAGGTATGTATGTATCTTCTAAGAGAGGCTATAATATTGTGATGTATGACGTTGTACGAAGGATGTCCGGTTACTAAGGTACATTTGTGAGTTACAGACACACTTCTTTATTTATAGAAAAAAAGCATACACGAAGTAAAAGCGTGAACTGTTAGCTACTTTTCAACATAGTCGGCGACAATGTCAAGGCACTTATGCCAGCGAGGCACAAGCTTCTGTAAACCCTCTTCGTAAAAGGTGCGATCCAAATTTGTAGAATACTGTCGTACTTCCTCTTGAACTTCATGGCTTTCAAACCTTTTACCCGACGAATGAGCTTTCAACGGCCCAAGCAAATGAAAATCAGAAGGAACCAGGTCTGGATTCTCACCCGTTTTCGTTGCTGATGGTTCTTTTCACATAGCTACGGGGTCATCGTTCAGAGCTGTGCGTCCACATTTGAACTGTTTGCACCAAGCATTAATTTGTTTTCGACTCATAACGCGCCGAATGACCACTCGCACTTCAAACTTGGAGTATGTTTCGATCGGAACTGACATTGTGCCGCTATCACTGCACACGTTGTACTGCACCTAAGGCAATGACATTAGCGACTTACGCAGTACATATGCACATCTAAAATGCGTGCAAGTTTCAAACAAAACGGAACGGCGTAGCCGATGTGTCAGACAAACGTACCTTAGTAACCGGACATCCCTCGTACGTGTTCTAGTTCTAAATATTTTAGGGAGAATTGTAACAGAACACGATAATAGCACTGTTTCTCTTGAAATAATGTCGTTATATTATCTTCTTTCAAATTTTAATTAAGTCGGCACTTATTATATAAACTTTTTATTTAAATTTATAAAAAAACTAACAATAACCTGGAGTAGGCAAGTTTAATATAAAACCTTTTTCATATCTTACCTACACATATTACAAATTTTATTTTGTAATCTAGGCAAAGATTAACTATATTACGTAGAGGGAGAGAGCATATCGCATCATGTGCTTATTATTTCGACACCTCGCCAAAACGTCGCATAAATATCTTTTGTTTAATCACTAGAGTAATCAGCGGCACTCATAAAAGTTCTCAAAAATAACTACATACTATGTATACACAGGCATATTCCGCAGTATTGTGAAGCAGACGAACAGTGAGTGCTTAAACGTGATCAGCTGATCTTCCACGTATTTACTGCAGGGAACACATATGGTTATCATCATCATTATTATATAGATACAGTTAACGTAATTAGAATCCGTGGGAAAAGGTGTGTTTGTAATGTGTTTCGACGTACTCCACTGAATCTTATCGGAAGTGTTTATTGCTGGCTTCTCTTTAGAGTTAAATATCTGCAGTTAATTTTAATACGAGTTCCAATCCTTGAAGTATAAGTAGTGCCTGTTCAATAGTGAGAAGTTATAATTTGTGGGCTTCCTATTAAATGGTGATCCGTTTCTATAAAAAATCTAGGTGAGAAAATTGTGTGTGCAATGTACATATATATGTAGAACCTACAGTTGCTACTTGGTTTCCGGTTACAATTCTTATCTATCCGACGTAACTGTATATATCTGAAAAGGTGAATTTAAAATTCTTAGATATGCGATACTTTTATATAATATATAAAATTCAGTTTAATATGGATTATTTCTCTTTTATCAAATATTGACATAAAAAATTAGGATTTATATTGCACTAAACGAACAGGAGCAAGTTTAGAAAACATTGTTCGTTAACCCAAATATTTGTGTTAATTTTGGCAACTGAGCTACTTAATATTGTAGGTAACTAGATCGTCCTAAAACTATTTTTAGATCGGTTAATTGTTTTTCTTTCAAAAATATAAAATAAAACATATATCATGGATGAACGCTCCTCTCCTATTTGATTTAGTGCAGATATAAGACATCAATAATTTATATGGAATATGGTTTTACAATTGAAATATAAGGACGCTTTTATATATTAGGTTACATTTACAGATGGAAAAGATTTAGAATATTACGCCCTAGTGTAAACGGGAACATATAGATTTTCATTAAACAAATACAGTGAAATCTCTCTAAAACGGACACTGTTCGTTCCGTAACTTTTGTCCGGACAAGAGGGATATTTATTTGTTTTAACAAAAAGATATTTTCCATTTGCATAATACCTACCGAATGCATAATAACTAGTGAAAACAGTTATACAAAAAATTCTAACATGTAAGTTTGACGTGATTTTTAACGAGTTAGTTTAAGTATGTTGTATCTCATTTCTAAGTTTTTCAGTAAACCAAAAGTTGCAACATCTCAATCATTTACACTAAATTGTTTTAAATCCTTTATCACTTTTAATGCAACACTGTAATTTTTTATTGGATTTGCATAGTTTTCGTCACAATCGTGTCCTTCTTCAGAGTTTATTCTCTCTTCGTTAGCGGTTTCGGAATTTATATCTTCATCTTCAATTATGAGGTTAGCGTTCATATT
>JARFOC010108660.1:0-11836 GCA_031763485.1 Osmoderma eremita | reverse complement strand
TATTTTTTCCTTTGTGGTTTTCTGCTGAGGATGGCAACATAGTTGCCGAAATGCGTATTCAGAGTTCTTTACTCAACAAGGTGGTAACGGGTATTTTTTACTTAAATTTACGAAATCCAGTCGTTTAATTTCTATTTTCTCATTAAGTAGCAAAAAGTAGCAGTTGAAATGTATAGGGAAGCTTATATAGATTACAGGGATTATGTACGCTAAAGATGAACTTGTAGCTACTTGTTGAGAAATAATAAAAATCACTCTGGGTCTCTGTGGGTCGTGTTGTCTCTTTAACAGCACGGAAGCTGTACGAAGTCGCACGAAGCACTTCTATTTTAGCTACTGCCCCACCAAAACGTCATCACCAGCCGGCGCTGAATTAGAATAAATTAGCATAATTTGGTATCCGATTTATACGTCACACCTAACTTACCTAACTTACCTAACTTATCTCCCACGTGGAGCCAACTTGGATTCCAACTTGGGTTCAAAGATCATAGATTTAATTTTGTAATTTTAATTTAAATTTAATTTTATAATTTTGATATTTGAACCTATCTAAGGACATCTAAGAACCTACCTAAGGTTCTTAATATTGGTGACTGGACAAAATTCATTCAATTTGAAAGTTTTTTCACTGTTAAATTCAGTCCAAAGAAAGAAATGGTAAGTATGTTTCCAAGATAATTTTTGAATACAAATATTTTATTCATTTCTGACATACATATTTATATAACCTGCATTTTCAATATGCATGCACTATAATCAGCTCGTTATAAGTTACATACGGTCTCAGTAGGTTTCTACGTTTGTATACAGATGCCACCGCAATTTTTTTCTCAATTATGAGTGTTTACTCTCATTATCCCTCTTATTTTTGTTATTTTCATATCTAGTTTACTTTATCTATTCAAACGCTTATCGCTGATATCGACGTGTTACGAAAACCTATCGCGAATTACGTACGTACACAAAAGGAAAAAATCGACAACAATAAATTCCCTACATTCACAGTCCTTAAATATCAAATAAATATCAAAACTTTCAATTACAACCGCAAACACGTGACGTTCCGCCTCGCACACGCGAATTTACCCAAAAGAAAACAGAAAAACACCGCTGGATAAATAACCGGGCTTGTTTGAAATTTGTGCAGGGCATTTTCCAGAACTTGTAGCATTATTGATTTTGCAATTACGAAATTGTTATTATTTTGTTTAGTAAGAGGCGGTCCTTCCCACCTTTGTGTGCGAATTTGTAAAACCTCAATCAATTTGCCGGAATTTTCCTTATTTATTTTTTTTTATTAGCTGGTGTTCTATTACACTAGTCAATAAAATTTCAGATTTATTTTGTCCCACGCGGTAAATGGGTGAACTTGCTAGTACTTTTTACACTTATTTCATATCTGTTTTTAGAATTTTTCTATCAGGCAGGGTTTCAGAGTGACAAAGCAATGAAATATAATATGTGTATAAACCGTGAAATAATGACGTACAAAGTGATTTATTTACTTGGAAAATGTGCTGATATATGACTTTGGGCTATACTTTGCATCAGAAACATCTCTCTTCAGCCTCCAGCAATAGTCTGCTAACATAGCAGGGCTCCATTTGCCTTGGTATCATCAGCACTTTCATCGTCGCTTAGTGTCATGTTTTGTGGAGGATTAGGCACAGGTAATTCCGGACTGTCAGGTACTGGTCTCAGTGCAGGTGGAATATTAGGATTTTTTACAGTATCTTTGGATTTAGAAGTCGTACCACTTATATTTGTTAGTCAAAAATAGCAATCAGTAATATGATCTGATGGTTCCCTCCAAATCATATGAATAGCAAAAGGCATATGTCGTTTACCTATTGCCCACGCTGTAAGAAGTCTGACACACGTAACACAGCAAATATGGGGAATCCGGCTTTTGTCTTCATCACCTACTTTACACTTAAAATACTGCTCATGGCACTTTTTAAGGAGAACTGTGAGAGACCGTTTGTGATATTTAAATGTCAATTCGCCGCAAATGTAGCAAAAAGAGTTCGGGTGGTTTACACATTTCCTTGGCATTTTTACAGGTGATCAAATGTTCGTGGCTTCACTACAATAGCTTGAACGCACCACAACGCAACACCCTTTAAAACGTTAACAACATCAGCGTATATGTTCATTCACCAAGCCCTAGCCGACAATAGAAATAACAATAGATGCTATATAGGAATGGGAAATGCAGTTCTTAACACGTCAAGACATGTTCCAACATTAACCATTGCATGCTGCTTCAGCTCTAGCCGAACATAAAAACTTAGGGTGATGGGGAACTTCTGAAAACAATTGATTTCAGCTACAAAAGTATATGGGAATCAGACATTTTTGTGCTTGCGACAAAAATCTTGATATCCAGTGTAGCATATTTTTTTCCGTGAATTTTGAAATCCCGTATCTTCCGATTAAAAGATTAGGTACAATTAGACAATTTTCAAAGAAAATAATTTATATGAAAATATATATGCAAATTAGTTTTAACAATAATCCGTTGTAGAACACAACCCACATATTATAAAAGGGAACGCCTCCAATTACCTATACTACAATTTTAGATCCTAGTAAAGCATTTTATCTCGAGGAATATCGAAGCTTTGATCTGAGGCGAAAACATCATAGCGTCCTATTTAGATTCATTGCCCTAGTTTCAGGTTTTATGTACACACTTACAATCGATAAGGGAATTTGCGATTTATATGAGAAGCACATGAAGCATTGCAAAACCAGTTCATATTAGTATATTTCGATGTACAACAGTCAGCAAGCTTACTTAATCCGTTCGTCCAATTCACCTTTCAGTGTGGAGCAAACATCAATGAATACATGTATGTCATAAGGAATTGTAGATTAGCTGCAATTGGAAAACAAATTACAGTAACCCATAAATAATATTTAATCTATATTATACACAAATTTGTTTAAAAAATTATAGAATTCTAGAATTTTAATCACATCTTTGCATAATATTTTTTTGATTTTGATTTTTTTCCTTTCTTTGTTGCAGAGTCTTAAGTGAAGCTGAGAAAAAGCCATTCATCGAAGCGGCAGAACGTCTACGTATCATCCACAAGAAAGAACACCCCGACTACAAGTACCAACCTCGCAGAAGGAAACAGAGCAAGGCCTCCAATGACATGCAACATTACCAGCACAACCAAACCATATCGTATAAATCTTTGAAGCAGGAAGACTCTCCCTGCAGTCCCAGGAGTCACAGTTCTACCTCGCCCTCCTCTTGTGCCTCGCAACCTCATAGTCCTACAGTACAATCCCTCAGAAACCCTTGCATCGAGACCAACATAGACTTCAACCGCCTACCAGATATTGACAACACTTACATGCCCGAAGACTGCATCGACAGTAGCGATCTAGATCAGTATTTACCCACGGAGAATCCCCACCATGGACCTGCTTTTGCCTCGCACTACATCAAGTATGACACCGAAGAGGAGGAGAGTAATAATAATGTAAAAAGTAAGCGTGTGTCCGTTATAGATCCCCTACACCTCACGGAGAATTTCGATAATAACACCTTGTCACAGTTCTCGCGGTATCACGAACTACAACCTAGTAGCGCTCCCATCATTAAAACTGAGAGATTTCCCGCGCCGAATTCTTCGACGTTTTATCAAACCCCATCATCGACGGCGGCACATTATTACAATAACCAGTATAACATGACCTCCCACCAATACATATCTCAAAGGCCGGCAGTTTTCGCGAATTCGACGTTGGGGAATTATGGTTTGGACGGTAACGCCTTCTGGGAACACTGGGGACATTCCAGTCCGATGTAACTCGACTTTTTCTTTAGGAACCTTTCGCGTTGTATAATGGGATAAATTAAAGTGCCTTTTGATGAGTATTTATACATATATATATATATTAGAGAAAGTGTTTATTTTGATATAGGTTTATAAATATTAATATTAAGAAAGAGTTGTATTTTAGAGAAGCATACGTGTTTATGATGTTTATCGTTTTTAGGAATATCTTTAATAAAGAATATATTAATATAATAGATTTTGAATGGCTGTTGTTTTTATAGTTGCTTCCTAAATCATATTCCTATTCTCCCCGTAGCTACTTTTATTTTCACAAGAAACTTTAGATTTACATGTAAAATCAAAAAATCAGTGACACCCACACAATTTATACAGTGCACGTAGAGGTTGGAATAAATTCATTTGAAATTCAAGAGTTTTTTTTTTCTCAAAGAAACGCTGGGACCCCTCGATTTTTGATTTTAGTTGCCGCTTTTCTGGTGATTATTTCATATATACACGCTGACCCAAAAACATGTTATGACAGCTCGCTTATTTTTTTTTCTAATTTTTTATTTCATTTTTAAATTCTACATCAAATTCTGAACATATTTTATGTATCATGTCTTATACCTGAATTCAATTGTTTCCGAAAAAAATTGTAGAAGCCTAAAAAAATCTACCAATCTTAAACACTTAAATTTTGTAAATAAAACCTGGAATTGAGTCACGCTGTTGACGGTTCACCCTTATCCTAAGTAATTTTGTCTTAGCAAAACTTATTATCATAAGTTTTTTTAATGGAACGTCTAAATCAAATAGTGCGAATAGAGATAGTAATGACTGGTTATGGGGACAGGATGCGCACCGAAAAGGAAGTTTGCGAAATGTTTAATGCCAAATATCCACACAGAGAGCCAATATGTTACCGTCAGCAAGATAAAAAAATATCGTGATTTAGGTCACGTCAGTGATAATTGTACGAAAGTTCGGTTTACGGTATCAGAAGATAAACAGCTAACTGTATTACTGGCTGTTCAAGAAGACCACCATAAGCCTAGCTGCAGTATTGCTTTGGAAAATCACATCTGTTAGACATTCGTTCTAAAGTATTGAAAGGAAATAAATGACATCCTTACAAAGTCCAGTTGCCTCATGAACTAAATGAAGATGATCACGACAGACGACTTGAATTTTGCGAGATACTCATGAATTTGAGCAATAACGATCCACAGTTTTTAAAACGAATTGTATTCTCAGATGAGGCAACGTTGTGTCTCAATGGAGATGTAAATAAGCAAAACCGTCGGTATTGGGATACTGAAAATCCCCACTGGATAGTGGAATGTCATACCGAATATCCTCAAAAAGTTTATGTTTGGGCCGCCATTGTTGAAAACAAGATTTTGGGGCCCTTTTTCTTTGATGGGAATTTAAACTGCGACAGATATTTGGAATGGCCATGTCTTGCCACTTAATAAGCTAAGTCTAAATCTAAATAAGTACGTCCCGAAGGTTAGCTATCCTGGAAAGGGCGTAGACTGGCAATCTGCTCATAACATCCGTCCTCGCAAATGAAACAAGGAGAGTGGCTACCATTTCGTGCGTTTAGTCTAGGGACCAGGAAGTTCATCCGTTCCAGTAGAAAAGGGCAGTCAATATTATTATCAAATATCTTATATGCGAATCTCTCATATAAATTCCCCTCTCGTGCTTAAAGCCGGCAGGCTGTGTCTAAATAGGAGATCTCCCTGACGAGTACCTCTAGCCGGGTAAGTGCCATCTAGTTTAAAGGATAAAAAATTTAGGAATTTGCGATGGATGCAATCTAACCTGAGGAAATCGGCAGCGTATAGTGGTTTCCAAATCAGAGCAGCATATTCATACTCATGACAAAGGCAAAGTATAAAGATTTTAATAAAGATGTATTTTTGAAATATTTAGAAGTACGCATAATAAATGCAAGAGATTTCATGGCTTCAGAACAAATGCGGCTAATGTGCGATTTAAAAGTAAGCGCTGAATCAAAAAGTACACCCAGAGCCAAAAATTCATGTTGGCGCGCCAGAACACTACCCATAATGTGGTATGACGAAGCAAATATACTCGTTACGTGACAACACAACATTTCTCAGCACTCAGATTGAGCCCGCAGGAATCACACCACTCAACCACCTCATTCAAACCGCACTGGAGTCTCCTAATGTCATCGGCAGAAGATATTTCAGAGAAAATCTTGATATCATCAGCATAAGCGAGCACCGGAAGGTCAATCTGAAGTAAAAGATTATTAATGTAAAGTACAAACAACACAGGCCCCAGATTTGATCCCCGCGGGACGCCCGAAGTAGGAATAAACTCCCGAGAACAGTGACCATTTTAAGTGACATAACACTTTCTCTCCCTTAGATATGACCCAAGAAGAGAGACAGCTGACGGAACAAAACCCAGCGCACTCAACCTACACAGCAGCATGTCATGATTGATTAAGAATAGGATAAGAGTCGGAATGAGATTGATAGAACCTAACGTAGTTAATAGCGTTTTGCAGGAATTTCAATATCGTCTCGGCTACTGCCAGGGAGTTGGTCGAGGTCATTTCCAACCTTTGATAATTTTTATTTCTTATTGCATTTTACTACTTTTTCTAAATAAATAACATGTTGATGTTTCAAGTTACAATGCATTCTTCTCGAAAACAGTTGAATTCAGGTATAGGACATGATGCGTAAAATATGTTCAAAATTTGACGTAAAATTTAAAAATGAAATAATCCATTTAAAAAGTGAGCTGTCATAACATGGTTTTGGGGCTCCCTGTATATATGAAATAATCATCCGGAAAACGGCAACTAAAATCAAAAATCAAGGGGTCCGATCGTATTTTCAAGAGAAAAAAAACCTGAATTTTAAATGAATTTATTCCAACCTTTACGTGACCCCAGAGAGGACGTCCCAACTTTATTGAACTCATATGCTTACGTATGGTGAAAAGTAGTTTGCACATTGATCAATACTAGTCCTAGGCTCAAAATACCTAAAAATGATACAGTAATTTTGAGCAGGCATAAACTGTTTTGCGTTTGCGTAAGCAAGGAAGAAACAAACAACCCATATACAAGTTGAATTCTTGAATCCAAGTGCGGAATAGAGTAAAAGAAACAGATGTCTCTACTGTGGGGATGCTGGCGAATATATGGCTTGCTTCATCTCTATTCAATACATAGATATATCGGAGAAATACGCTTCTAATGCCGAGATGATGGTAAGAGCGCTTGGCATCTGTGGGGGATGTCGATGGTTCGAAACTCCGTTGAGGCAATCGATTTTTATAAAGATGGGTTGCGGTAAAGGTGGTCAGTGTCCCTCCCGGTATCCATCAGTGTTGAGGATAAATCATGCTGCCCTCTTACGGGGAGAAGATGCCATACACATACGCGCGCGCACAGTACGAATACGTGCACTCGATATGATGAAAAGTAATTTTTATATTGTTCATTACTAGACCTAGGCTCAAAAAACGCGCTAACAACAATAATAAACAGATATGTTGGATCATGCAACATCTATTATACGTCTGTGCAAACAACATAAATAAACAGTTCACATTTGATGAGAAATAGCTTTTATATTGATCATTTGGGCCTAAAATACACGCTCACGAAAGAAAAAATAACGTATTTTTCTCCTGAATCAACTGTTAGGCGCACACATAAAAATAACAAACAAACCATTCATATGTGATGAAAAGCAATTCGTACATTGATCCTTATTGGTCCTAGGCTCAAGATGCGCGTTAACAAATAACTATAACAATTATGCGTCTGCGCAAAGAACGAGCAAGGAATCGTGTTATTGCAGAACTATCTTAATGCGGCCGTTAGAATGTAATATTGATTGATTCTGATGAAATCTTCTATTTTGTTTCAAAACATCAGTTCTTCAATAAATGCTCTGAAACACTAGATAATATTTACGGATAAACTCCCGCATTAGTCGTGGCGAAATTTTGCACTAGCTATAAATGGACTCTTCTAATAAATAATCTGTCGAATTTTGATTATTTCTTTTGCTAAGTAATATGTAGAAGTGCGTATGCAGTCTAAACAATTAATAAAATGTTTGCTATAGAAAATGTTTTGTGGATTTAAAAAAAAATCAAAGTATACTTAATCATTGCATTCTTCCCTACTATAAGGGCGTTCAATCAATCAATATTATCAATTTTACAGAACAGTAAATTAAGCTAATTAACAGAGAAACATTGCAGACTGCCCTTATATTTCTAGAAAAGATAACTCAAAGTTAAAAATATTTAATAACAACAACGAGTAATGAGTTTCAAATAATTTAATAACAATACTACAATAGTTTCGCCACACAGTGGCTTCATCAAGTGGATGAAACTATAGTCTAAACCAGTGGCTAACATTGTTATTTATACGTTTCACGTAGTATTAGCGAGGAGTGATATCCTCCTTTTGATCGTTCAGAGCTGACTTGCCTATGCATAACACCAAATTATTGGAGAGCACTTCCTACTACAGGGCGGTCAAATGCTACAATAAGTTGCCTAGGACCCTGAAAGCCATTCCTTGTCCAGCTTTATTTTGGAGAGCACTTATTAAACACTGTTTTCTATAGTACTGAGGAATTCCGTAATAACTAGTACTTGTGCTATACATTAAACCTAATTTATCATATCTGTAAATTTCGAAACCCTCTAATAAATCTAGTTTTTTACTTTTATTTTGGATATGTAAAATATCAAAATTAGAGTTAATTTTATGATTAATATCTAAACAATGGGTAGGAAAAGTAGAATTTGTTTTCTTATTTGCGTAGCTTCTAGTTTGTTCGGACATCCGGGTTGCGAAAGATCTTCCTGTTCGCCCTTTATTACATTCACTTCAGAGTAAGAAATTTTGCCTTTGTCCTTATTGTTTTTTTTTAAATAAACACCGATGTTATTGTTTGTTTCATATGACACGTGACCTTTACTAACTTTTTTAATCATTTTACCAATTTTCTCAGATGTCTTTCCTATATCTATGTTTATAGATTGTTTATTTGAAATTTTAGGATGAAATAACCATAGAGTACGAGCTGTCTGTTTTTTAGAAGGAATATTATTGATTACATTTACATTATTTAACGCTATTGTGTAAATTCTATTCAATTGTAATTCAAAATTGGATTCGTTCAATTTTTATAAACTAAACATCATCTATGTTGTACTTCTAAGCTGCCTTTATGGATTCAATTGTATTTCTGAATATTTCTTTGACTAATATGAAAAAAAGCTACATCTTTCAGTTATATTTTGGGAATGACTTAAATTTAAACCGGCCATTGGTTTGCTAATGAATTATTTATGGTGAATATTGAAAATATTTTGCAATATTTCCTCGCCACTATTAATGCTTTCTTTGCGAAATTTTACACGCAGTTTCATAATAACAGAATTTACTGATAAAACTCAATAATAACTTCCCATATGATAATCAGAGAAAACGGACTTTTTACCGGATTTTTGGTCCGTATTCTTATTATATGACCATGTCAAATATTAGGCTTGGCTGGGAAGGTAAACTTATTTAATCCATGGAATTAATTTCCCACAGAAAAATCGGAAAGCAGTTAATGCAAATGTGTACATTAAATGCCTATACTTATTTATATATACTATGCTCCCATGCCCTCGTGTGGATATCGGACATGAATGCGAAAAAATTCAAATAAGGCTTCAACTAGAGGAGAGATCTACTGCGGTGATCCATAATCTTATCAACGGCTCTCACCCTTTGTTGATACAAGAACCCTTTATTTGATTACAGATAGAAAATCGGTTAGATTCTCATAAATGTTTGCCATTTTAAACGTGTTTTTATTTTTCAATACTATTTAATGCTGAAAACTTACACCACAAGGAAGTTGACGTCTGATAGTAAGTATTTGACTGAAGAGGGTCTACAAACCTTAACAAGCTTCCTTCACATTATATTCCTGATCCATTTTCTTTAGTTAAGTACACTAACATGATCCAATATGACGTAAATCGACGCATGATTGGGTAATTTTACGAAAATATAATTCCTAATTCCCAAAATGTGGAGTCAGTAATAGAATATAGAGAAAAAATGTAAAAATTGTTTAAAGGAAGATCCAAGGGACCTTGAAACTTGTCTCATATAACCGATAATTTTTATATCCCGTGGTTAACTTAAAAGTGCTGGGAATGCCGATTTCATTTACATAATTATTATTAACAATTGGAAATTAATGATCTATGTAAGTGTTCAATTAATGTTTAAGGTTCAAGATCAGACGAGAAAAAACTTTTGCAAAAAAATCTGTATTTACGTAATATGAAAATTACTTTTTTCACTTTCAAATATAATATGGAATATGTTGAATAATAATTTAAAAAGATGGAAAAAAAGAATAAAATTATACATTCATAACCAAATTTCTTATTTATTGGTTTACTAAAAAATGGGCGGTAATATTCCTTTGTTTAGTTTTTTTTTTTGTAAAAAGCGTTTCGGTTACCCTGACAAATTCTTTGCAAGTATTTTTAATTGATTCCTTGACGAAATCGTCATTGCAAGTCAAAAATTTTGTATAACAATATTGATGGCTATAAGCATTTATTTATTTCTTTTAAACTCAAGAAAATTGTTTCGAAAGATCTGCATGGTGCCCTAATCAATTCACCTGAATAGATTCTGGCAAGTGATTTATTTTCCCAGAAATTAATTTTAGCTAAAATCAATTTTCTTATAACCAGCTTTTTTTACTTCACTAGCAAACGAATGGCCGTCTTAAATTTAAGTCATCCCCAAAATGTAACTGAAAGATGTAGCTTTTCTTTTTCATATTAGTCAAAGAAATATTCAGAACTACAATAAACTAAATTAGAACAAAAACAAAAAATACCATTACCACCTGAAGATCCTAGAACACGTACGAGGTGTGTCAATTAAGTAATGAGACTGATATTTTTAAATATTTTACTTTGAATATAATTATTATATTCAATTATTATATTAGCAGTGCTGGAACTCGGATATTGGAATCGCGTTTAGCTGGTCGGTTACAGCAGTTTGAATGTTTTCGAGTGTCCCAAAATGATGTCCCTTCAGATGAAGAATATTCAATCTTGGGAAGAGGAAAAAGTCACAAGGACTCAAGCCAGGTGAATAAGGAGGAGGCTGAGGAGCCACAGAAATAGTTTTTCTGGCCAAAAAATTGCTGTGTAACAAGGCGCATTGTCACAATGCAGGATCCAATCGTTCTTGATGTTTGATCCCACACGCATGACTCTTTTTCGGAGTCTTTGGAGAACCTCTCGGTAAAAATGTTGATTAACTGTCTGACCTTGAGGCACGAATTCCTTGTGAACGGTTCCCTGGCTATCAAAGAAACAAATTAGCATGCTCTTGGTCTTTGATTTGCTCATTCTTGCTTTCTTGGCCTCTGGAGAGCCTGAAGTGTGTGTGTCCATGCTCTGGCGTTTTGTTTCCTGATCACACTCGAACACCCAACTATCATCACCAGTAATGACACGTTCCAAACAAATTTCATTATTTCAAAAAGTCAAGGCACCCTTCTCTCCTGATGTCGTTTCGTTCCTGCGAAAGGATTTTTGGAACTATTTTCGAGCAGATCTTTTCCATTCCCAATTCATTGGTCATAACTTGATGAACGGTGGTGTGAGACAAATTCAACTGTTCCCCGATCATTCTAACCGTCATCCGATGACCTGAACGCACAAGATCGCGGATTTTGTCGATATTGCCATCGGTTCCTGCGGTTGAACGCCTTCCGCTGCGTGGTTCAATTTCCATCGACTCTCTTCCTTCTGAAAATGCCTTAAACCACCGAAAAACCTGGGCTTTTGATAAAACACTGTCTCCGTAGGCTTGCTCAAGTTTTGCAAACGTTTCCGTTGCACTTTGTTCAAGTCTGAAGCAAAACTTGATAGCACACCGTTGCTCGAAATGAATGTCTTTCATTTGTAGAACGCACTACGAAAAC